>APFE031191780.1:59262-174262 GCA_000404065.3 Pinus taeda
GTTAAAATAATAGTAATATTATTATTATTAATTTCAAAATAATATTACTATTACTACTGTTAATACTAGCCTAGGGTAAATAATCCATTATTACTAATTATTAATATGTTTTACTAAAGAGTAAATAAAGGTGAATAATTCTATTAAAAGAATAATATTATTAATATTACTAAACTATTGTTACTATTTTCATTATTATTATAATATTAATGGTAATAATGATATTGTTATAACTTTTAATATCAGGGTAAATCCATTACTAAAATTAAAGTGACTAAGGTTAAAAAATATATTAATAAGATAATATTAATAATAGATCTAGGGTAAATAATTCCATTATTACTAATTATTAAGATATTTTATTAAAGAGTAAATAAATTAAAACCTGATCAAGGGATCAAATTGTTACAACCAATCAAAGAAGACAAACGAAAGTAAGCTAAAGAAGTAAAAAAGGCCAAGGAAAGGAAAAAATGACGTACGGGACGAAGAGGGCTAGGAAGAAAGCACTAGGATCCAACAACTACTAATCTTCCAGCCATCATCCCTATTGAGATTATTAGGCCTTTTCTCGATTTCAAGGACTTCCCTAAATTTTCGATGGTGAAACTGTGCACTTTCAAAATAACACGAGCCTCTTCAATACAAACATGATGTTTGGTCTTAAAATATAATTTGTTAAGTTGTTGAAGAGCACACACTTTCCAGGTAGTTGACTAAGCCCACATATCAATTAGAAATATTATTATCCCAAACAAATGCAAAACTCTTATGGGTATGCATTTGGGTAATATTCCCATCCCTTCTACTTATTATAGCAAGTCTATCAAACACTAGAAGTTTGGAATAGATCAAGTAATATTTACTTGTAAATATTTAGGATAAATTGATTTTATTAGTGATAGATAATATATTTTCCACCTTAGATTAGTTTTTATATATAATATAGATATATATATATATATATATATATATATATATATAGGTTATATTAGTATAGGGAACTAGACCTATATTATGAAGAACTCCACCAACCTAAACAAATAGGGGTCTAATTGGGACATTCATCGAGTGGTAACTTCCTGTTACAAGTGGAATTTTTCCACTTGTCGACAATTCGCACAAGGATGAGGACCATACTAACAATCTACATTTGTAGAGTTATTCATTTTGAATGCATTTAACTACTCATGGATCCTCTCCAAATTTTTCTTTTCAAACATGCTTTTAGTCCATGCAAGCCTAGTAGAAGCATTCCCAAAAATATAGATGACTCCTTGTCAAAATTAAGATTTGATGGTGAGAGTATAATTTTTTATACTTACCATCTTTGTCATTTTAATAGTAAATTTTAATATTTTGGAATATCTAATGACAATGAATTATTCAATTTATTCACTCTTAATTTTCGAGGAAGAATGGAAAGATGGTTCAAAGCATTGCTAGCAAAATTTATTCATCCATAGAGCCAATTCATGGAAGTATTTCTTATTACTCATCAAAATTATAATTATGATGAATTATGCCTAGAAATGGATAATTTGTGTATTCAAGAAAATGAATTGGTTAATGAATTTTATTCTAGATATATCTTACTTTTCAATTAGAGAAGAAATATCCACAGATGTAGTATTTTTGTCGACGTTTTAGAGCCACTAATTGGTTCCATTGTCAAGACTTTGAGTGGGTATGAAGAGCAGAGTCTGAATATATTGCAGATAAACAAGGAACTATAAAGGTTGACTAAAGGAAAAAGGAAGATCATGATATAGTTTAATTATGAAGCATATACTAATATATGATGGGAAAATATGTAATAAAAGAAAATTTTAGGGTTAATAGGTTAATAAAATTAATGGAAGGTGTTTTTTTAGTAATGTGAATAGGTGTTAATTAATTAGTATATATATATGAATGAAAGAATGAGTAGCATAATATTTGATATTAATATAGGAAAATAATATTAATAGTTTATTTTTTGTTATAGGATATTGGGGTTTATTAAAGTTAAGGGATATTAATATTAAGGGATTGAGTGGTATTATTATTAATATTTATTATAATTAATATTAAAGCATGGATATATAAAATTAATCATATTGATAATATTAAGGTAACATAATAATTCTAGATAAGGATGAAAAAGGGAAGAATGGGGAGAAATAAGTCTAATGGGGGATAAGGATAGATAACAAATAACATAAGGGTAGTGGCTATTTAAATTTATGAATCACTAAAAGATGTGGCTATTTAAATTCACCTCATTTTAGTTCACAAAATATGTTGGAAAAGAAAAGACCATGAAATCACTACATGCAAATATTTTATAATGTTGTTAGTTGTTGGTGTCCCAAATTTCTCTATTTTTACCTTATTCCCATAAGCCTTAACCTTTGTTTTATCTCTAATTAACCCTCTCATTCCTGCACTAGTCCAAGATAATCATCTATTCCTACATATACTTCATTTTCATAATTAAGATTTATTAAGTGCTTTATTAGTTACTTTACATAGATTTCATACTTTTTAGTATGTCTTGTAACTTATGTTTAACTTTCCTAAAAGTAATTGAAGAACTAAGTGTTAATCATTATTTAACGTGATCAGTGCAGGCATATTCCTCCACCACTAATGATGATGCTTCGTGATCTCCGTGATATTCCACGCGGGCGTTTTATATCCACGACTCCTAATTCGGTTGTGGATTATCTGAGGATGGGCATTGGCAGTGTATAGTCAAGGATGCTTGCCAAGAATATGGTCTACATCCAACAAAGTTCGTGTTTTATTATAACCATCAGCCGGTTTTGCAAAGTTTGTTTGTTAGTCCGTTCAGTCAAAAGGCTTGAATAGGAAATTAATGTAATTAGCAGAATATGGCTAAGGCCAAGAGACTGTATATAATGTAGACCGTAGGTAGAGCCAAGAGGGAGGAGCGATCTCTGAATTGTAATTTCATTTACTTTGTAATTTTGTATTGCCCTCGATTCTGGGCTAGACTCGCACTATCATGTATATTTGTTGAACAAGTTAATATAAGGAACACACCATGTTTTCTTCAGGTTGTGTTTAATTTCCATTTCATGTGTGATTAAGTGTTGAACCATTTTGTTTCCTAAACTCGAAACGATCTGGTTGGCTAGGGCCCAGCCAACAAAGCTCATTTACCCTTGTGCTTTCGCCATTTAAAAAGTCTGTGTGAACATTTATTCATTTGTAGTTGCGTGGCTTTGATTCCTCTTATGTTTATTTTAGAGTTCTGAGTTAAATCCATTTCATAGTCAAGCGGGAACAGATCTGTAATTTGGAATTTTAATTAAGTTTATTTCTTTCTTGTAATTTCTTTCCTGCAAATTACTTTCTTGCAATTTCCTTCCTCCAATTCTTTTCTTGCAATTTTTTTCTTAGTTTGCTTCCGCTTGGGTCGTGCAGGAATATTCTTCATGTACCAGTGCATGTAGTTTCCTACACTTTGGTTTTACTTTACAGAAAGTGTTACATTCCTTTTCCTGCTTATAATTTCATTTTTTCCTGCAAGCAAACGTATTTTCAATTCAAGTAATCATCTCAATGTTAAGAATTACACTCCTGAAGGATCTTTACATGAATGAAGAAAAAACTTTATTACAAACACCATACTTTATACTTGCAATTTATGACTGAAGAAAAAGGAACAGAAATGTTATAAGTGAATTTCCGAAAGTTAGTGATGCATGCAAATCACTTTGACTGATGCTTGATTATTTTGAATTTTTTTTGCTTTATGATGTTTACTTTCATTGCAAAGTTCAGTTAATTAAAGCATTCTTTTTCACATGTAATTTATCTCAAAATCTAGCTTGCAATTGCAATTCTTTTCAGCACGTCTTTTAATTCTTTCGAAAGTAATTTGGAAACTTTGGTGAAGGAAGCTCTGTCTCGGTGCAAGAGTTGGTCTCTTGTCACAGGAATCGAGTGCTCTAAGCCTTGAGGCTTAGAGCACCTCGATAAAGACATAAGTCTTCAGTAAATAAGGTAAAATATATCTTTTTCCTATAAGTACTATACCTGCACTAGTGCAAGCATATTGCAATACTACAAGAACATGTTGCTTGGTGTAGAAGGAAGATCAATTAGGAAACAGATCTTGCAAGGGCCCACTTGTTAAACTATTAGCCATCTATACTGAAGATAAACATAGTATTTCATTTCAGCATTTAAGATTGCTTCCAGTTATGTGAAAGTTCCTTTACTTGATTTCCTCACAGATTATTCTTTTACATTCCAGCACTAGAATTTCTTTGGTGTTAATTGTCTTTAAGATTGTTTTTTGTCTGATTTTGCAACATTTCATTTATGAAGTAGGATTAGGAATAGGAAAAGTTCATACCACTTTTGGAATTTCCTGTGCTTCGTCTCTAAGTTTACGAAACCCCTGGGTTGACAATTAAGTGTTGAGGAGTTTGCTTAAGTGCAATTCTTGCACCCAACATTTTGGAGCCGTTACCGAGGAGACGATTACAATTGGTAAGAATTTTCCTTTTTTTGCAATAGGGGTAAGTCTGCTATTATTTTTTCTACAGTGTGCTTCTATTTGCTTGAAGGAATTTATAGGTGTCAAGTTATTTTTAAATTGCAACATTTTTATTGAAAAATTGTTTTGTAATTTTTTGAAATGAATGCATAAAAGAGGTAGGGGTCCGAAGCCCACTAGGGGCCAAAAAAATAATGATAAATCTAAAACCAAATCTCATATTGGGCCTTCTTTTGCAGGCAGAAAGTCGAAACAAACTCAGACTCATCACACAAAAACAACCCACTTGGGCTTTGGCAACTAAATAAGGGGACTATTAGAACCCATATTCAGCCTTCTCAACCTATTGAGAATGGTTCATGTGGAAGAACAACAATGGCAGATCAAGAAGACCATGCAGAAGGCATTGGTGAAAATCAGGTAAATGAGGAACAGTCCACTTTTGGATTCCCAATTATGGATCCTGATACACAAGTACAAATGAAAAATATTTCACCATCAGCTCTTCCTCATATGGTAAGGTACATGATGATCCAGACTCTTTCCTATTTGAGTTTGATATTTTGTGTATAATTTATGATTATTCATCTGATGCCTAGAGGTTAAAGTTATTTCCTGCAACTCTCAAGGACGCAACACTCCGCTGGTTCATGGGACTAGGACAAAACACTATATCTTCTTGGGAACAAATGAAGAGAGTGTTCTTGTCAAAATATCAAGAATATTGTAAGACTTGAGATATTCAAGATGAAATCTTTACTATTGTGCAAAATGATGATGAGACTCTCGAGGACTACCTAGAGAGATTCATGTACATTCTCCAAAGGTCAAAACACAAATTCGATCTAAGTACCATTAAAACCTTGTTCTTACGGGGACTTACTGATGATGCTAGGAATAATTTAAATCTGTTAGGAGAAGAGGATATTGCTCAAAAATATTTTGATCAAATATGTGACTTTTGCAAGAAATTCTCGAGGAACCAATATAGATCCGGTAAAGGAATGGAGAATAGAAATAAGAAAACCAAATCTACTGATGCTATGATTATTGGATTAGAAAACAAAATTGGCAATATGAAAATTGAAATAATGAATATTGTTAGTAAACAAATTGACTCTTTGAAGTTTCAACAAAAACTTATCGAGGAACAAGAGTCATTGTCCATTTCTTGTCCAAAATGTATAAGAAAGCATCTTTTAAGAGAATGTCCTCTCGATATTAAAGAAACTAATAAATGTGCAATTTGTACAGAGAACCATGCCACGGAAAAATGTCCCTCCATACATAGGCTAAAAGTTGTACTTGAAGGGGGGAAACTTGAAGCCGAATCACTACATGTTATGGGAGCACGAAGAAACTGGTCTCAGGTAAGTGCAGGTATGGCTCCTGAACCTCCACCACATTTTTTTGGTTATAATGCGCATTCATATTCCTATCCTATCAATATTCACTCTCAACATTGGCAGCATGGGAACCAATATCATTATGGACAACCCTCCCAATATTGGCAACAAGGATGGAAAGGGACAAACCATTCATATCATTCACACCATTTCTATCCTGCACCTATGCAGTCATACCCTCCTACATATGCACCTTACCCAATGCCACCATTTCCTTTACCTCCACTGTTTCAACCTTCTCACCTACCTTCCCAACTTATACCCAACCCTAATAACAAATCAGTACAGATGATCCATTCTATGAACCCGCTTTCCTCATCCAAATACCAGTCCATGCCAGTTGGAGTCAATGACCTCCAATTGAGATCGGGGAATATAGTAACCTCAGAAAATCAAAAGCATCCTATGGTTATTATCAACAAGAAAGGTGAGGAGGAAACTCCTGACCATTCTGAAAATGTTGACACCATCCAGCCTATCCCTGTACCTTCTAAGCCTTTTCCACCTTCTTCCAACTGACCTCCCTATCCAGAGATGTTAGTTGTGGAGAAGAAAGACCCCATTCTTGAGACTAGCCTGGCTTCTGAGCTTAGGAACCTTTTCATAAAGGTACCTTTGCTCCAAGCTATTAAAGAGATCCCCATTTGCACAAAAATCATTAGGGAACTCTGTCTCAAGAATTCAGGAAAGAGAATATTATAACCTCAAACCATTCAATTCGTTGGTAGAGCATCAAAGTTAATGACGGGGTGTATGCACATGGATAAATATACCGACCCCAGAAACCTTGTTGTCTCTGTTCATATAGGTGATGTACTTGTCTCCAATATACTTATACACCTAGGGCCAACCATTAATGTTATGACCAACCAAACCATGGATCAACTTGAATTGGTCCATATTCATCCTACTCCCAGTGTTCTTGAACTAGCAGACAGATCTAAAATCAAGCCAGAAGGGGTGTTGGATGATGTGGTTGTTTCTCTAGACTCTTGGGAATATCCCACAGACTTCATTGTACTTCAACCAAAGAACCTTGTGGTAGGACATCCCTTGATCTTAGGACAACCATGGATTGCTAAGGTCGATGCTTATATCAGATGTCGTTTTGGTGACATGTATATTTCCCATGGAGATTCCAGGAAGAAGGTCACCTTGTATCCACCCACTAGATCCATTCAGTAGCTCCGAGACAATTTATGGTTAGACTATAGTAGTGATGAGGACACTCAGCTTATTTCCTTGATACATTAGAATGTTGAGTTCTCGCAGGAGGGTGAGATTCAAGACTTCCTTAACAATCTAGACACCATGCCCAATTTTGAGTCATTGAGTCATATTTTTAGTCTAGATTTTCAGGAAAGATATTACTCTCTACCTCCCTTGCCACCATCTCTAGCGACATCTTTGTGTACTCTTGATCCTAATACCACTCTTGTTGAGATTAGTCCAGGTAAATCCTTGCATATCAATTCAGACTTGGATTCTTCCCAGCAAGAGCAGCTTTTGAATTTGTTGTCAAACCATCTTGATGCCTTTGTATGGGGCTATGAAGATATGAAAGGAATCCCTCCTGAAATGTGTACCCACCATACCTATATTCAGGATGGAGCCTGACTTGTTTGACAACCCTAAATAAGAATGAACCCAGCTCTAAGAGATGTTGTAAAGGAAGAATTGCAAAAACTCTTAGATGTTAATTTTATCTAACTTATTTCTGACAGCCAGTGGGTCTCTCCATTGGTCTTAGTCCCGAAAAAATATGGGAGATGGTGCATTTGTATTGACTACAGAGAATTGAACAAAGCCACTCTCAAATATTACTCCCCCCTTCCTTTCATCGATTAGGTGCTTGATACCCTTTTTGGTAAGAAGTATTTTTCTTTTCTAGATGGCTTTAGTGGGTATAACCAGATACAGATTGCACCCTGGGATCAAGAAAAAATAACTTTTACATGTCTATGGGGTACATTTGCTAATCAAGTGCTTCCCTTTTGGCTATGTAATGCCCCGGGTACCTTTCAAAGGGCAATCTTGGCCATTGTTTTTACCTTGAGTGTGTGGAAATATATATGGATGACTTTTCTGTGTTTGGTGATTCATTTCAAGAAGCCCTCAAGAATCTGTTGGAAATAATACTGAGGGGGGGCTGAATCAGTATTATCAAATCAGATACTTTTCATTTTTCATACTTAGATTTATATACGCGACTTCAGTTCAATATCCGCGTATATACGCGACTGTGTTAAATGCAACCAGCGTACAAGCAGTAATCTTATGTTTCAGTTAGCTTATTTTCAGAAAATGCATCTGAACATTATTAACCACATTAACAGTAAATAGGTGTAGTAAAACAATACAGATCATCACACATAAGAAGCACACATGAACACCATGATATAAGGTGGAAACCCAATGTGGGTGAAAACCACCTGCTACAATTTGTTTCTATCTTCCATTAATAAGAAAATTCTTTTACAATGTACTGGTGCAATCCTTTACCAGTACGCAGGCTTCTACCTGCAGAAGGCTACAACCTTCTTAGCTCTTGTACTAGCCGTTCCATTTACTAGTACGTAGGCGCTGGCCTACTAAAGGCTCCAACCTTCACTCGTTTTTCCAGCTGCTCCTGGAAGGGAGCAACAACCCCCTGGCTCTTGTACTGGCCAATATGTTTACCAGTACGTAGGTGCCGGCCTACAATCATCCAGGGACCACGTTTCATAAATTTTCATACTGGATCCATGAAGCACACCATCATAATCTGAATCACCCAATTCTGAAACCCTGACAACAACCCAGTCTACATAACTCTGCAACAGCAACCAGATCCAACATCAACTTCAAATATCATACTTCACGTTGTATACGCTACTTGGACGAGCCCAACCTGCGTGTATACGCGCTTTTACCAAAGACAACCTGCGTACAGATCTGCAAATTCTAACTCATATCTTTGCAGCTATTTCAGACATCAGCACATACCCAAATCATACAATAAACATGCGTCAATAGATCTAGTCTATCCATAATCAAACCATATAATGATAATCATTCCAAGCCTTAAGATCCCAATCCATTGTTCATCATCCTTCACATGAGTGCCTCCTTGGTTCAGATCAAGCAAGACATCACCAACCCATAACCAGCATCTAGATCTCACACTTTATCAGATGTTCATCACTTGCTCACTCTTGCACTCTTCTCTTGGCCTAATGATCTTCTCCTTATATAGGTTTAGGCTTCTCTCAATACCATGGTCCAAAAACCATGTAGAACCAATACCTTGGACCCAATACCTGGGGTCAACACTTCGGACCAAATACCATGGACCAATACCAAAATACCATGGACAAAATACCACGGACCAAAACTTAGTTTTCTGACATGTACACGCCTTTCCTTCTGTGAACCTGCGTGTGTACGTATACGCGCCTTTTCCTCTGATTACTCACGCATATATGCACTTTCATCACGGTCAACCTGCGTATATCTTTCTTTTGATCTACTGCACTAGATCTGCCATCTGATTAAGTTGCCATCACCTGTATCAAACCTCTGAGTGAGTTGCCATCAAGGACAACACCTGAATCATAATGCCAACAGAATCTAGAAAAAGTGCTTATTCACTGCCAAGAAGCTCATCTCGCCTTGAGTGATAAAAAATGTAGATTAATGTGCAAGGCAGGGATGGTTCTTGGCCATCTTATTTTTGACAAAGATATCTAGGTTGACCCTGCAAAAATAGAAATTATTTTGATTCTTCATATACCCAAAAATCAAAGGGAAGTGAGAGGTTTTCTAGGACATGTGGGCTACTATAGGAGATTCACTGAGAATTTCTCAAGGATAGCTACCCTGCTTTTCTGACTTTTGGCTAAATATAGTGAGTTTTCTTGGTCCACAGCTTGCCAATAGTCCTTTGAGACATTGAAGGAAAAACTATTCTAGGCACCAGTTTTGAGAGGACCAAACTGGTCCCTACCATTTCATATTTCCTTCGATGCCTCAGATACTACAATTGGTGCAGCTTTAGGACAAGAAGAAGACAAACAATCTTATGCTATTTATTTCATTAGTAAAAACTTGTCACCCACTGAACTAAATTATACGGTTACTGAGAAAGAGTTTTTAGTTGTAATATTTTCCATTAATAAATTTAGACATTATATTACAGGATATGAAATCTTTGTGCATACTGACCATTCCACAATAAGATATTTGATGAATAAACCATTAACTAGTGGTAGAGTGACTAGGTGGTTATTATTGTTACAGGAATTTAATATTACCATTATTGATAGACCAGGAATATCTAATGTAGTAGAAGATTATATTTCAAGATTAAATAATCCTGGTGAAGAAATTCCTGTTGATGATGATTTTCCTGATGAACATATTTTTTCTGTGTCAACAAAATCCCCATGGTTTGCTGACATAGCTAACTATTTAGTCACTTGGAAATTACCACCTCACTTATCCACTCGTGAAAAGTGGAATATCATATAGAAAAGCATTGCATATTCTTGGATTCAAGGAGACCTCTTTTACACTGGAGCAGATCTCATTATCCGTAGATGTCTAAGAAAGAAAGAAGTGTTTGATATTTTAAAATATTCCCATGATGAACCTTGTGGGGGTCACTTTGCTGATAAGCGGACTGCATACTAAGTGTTACGAGCTGGCTATTTTTGGCCCTCCTTATTTAAGGATACCAAACAATACATCTAGCGATGTGACAGCTATTAGGGAATTGGCCAACCTAATCAAACCAATGAAATGCCTTTATGTCCTCAGGTTATTATCGAGCCTTTTGAAAAATGGGCCATTGATTTTGTAGGACCAATAAATCCAACATCATTAAATAAAAAGCAAGTTTTGGTTTGTACATATTTCGTTACAAAATGGGTAGAAGCTAAATATGTTTCTTTTGCTATTGAAAGAGTTGTTGTTGATTTTATTTTTACTGAAATATTTACTGGATTTGGTGTGCCTAGAAAAATTGTTTCTAACAATGGACTGCTGTTTATTTATAATCTGGTACAGGGTGTGATGGAGCAATACAAAATATGGCACAGGAAATCTACACCATACCACCCGCAAGAAAATGGTCAGATGGAGTCCACAAACAAGGTGATTGAGTCCATCCTCACAAAGATAGTAAACATTCACAGAAAGGACTGGGCTGAGAAATTACCAAAAGCATTATGGGCATACTGAACCACTTGGAGGAACAACACCGGACACACACCATATGAGCTGGTGTACGAGAAACAAGTCCTCTTGCCAATAGAATTCCAGATCAAGATTTTCAGGACTACAGTGCAATTGGGGCTAGGTCTCTCTAAAGCACAACAACAACATCTTCTACAGCTGAATGAGTTAGATGAATTTCAAAGGGATGTTGTTCAGTAGAACATCTTGGTTCAACAATAGCACAAGAAGTGTCATGACAAGTCTATCCAAAAGAAGCAATTCCAACCAGGTGATTGGGTGCTCCTTTACGATTCTATATTCAAATATTTTAAAGGGAAATTCCATACATGCTGGATGGGACCCTATGAGGTGGTCAAATTGTTTGAAAATGGAGCGATAGAGATCAAAACTATTGATGGATGGAATTTTGTGTTCCTGGTAAATGGGCATAGATTGAAGGTATATTTTCAGCCCATTACTAAAGGAGATTTTATGCAGCAAGTGTAATAGCAATATGAAAAGGATTTCATAGGTGGTAACACCAACCTGTTCAAGATTTGATTCTTTCTTTTCCTCATTAGAGAAAAAAAATGACAAAAAAAAAAAAAAATCTTGTAATTATGAAAATCAGTTGACTGACATGATTGTAGAAGGATCAACTTGAAAACCAGCATGCTGGCAAGAAGATTGAAATTTCAATAAAAGGGAATGTTACTTGATTTTTAGATATGTTGGCTGCCACCAAGAAGAAGCAGGTTCAAGGAACCCAACCCTTACCCAAGTTTGGGGTAACTAGAATGGAAATTTTTATCCAAGTAAACGCTTAATTCCTGCTACAATTACTTTTTCCAACACCGGTGCAGGCAGATCTTGAAGATAAAATTATACCTTTCTTTTATTTTCCCATTTCATAATTCCAATTATTTTTCTTTTTCTAAATCCCCAATGAATTACCCTCCTCTTTCTTCTATAGAAAACTACCCTTACCCAATCTCGTAAAATCCCTCTTCTTCCCTTGAATTTATTCCACATCCCATTCTCGTTTATCCACCTTGGTGATATTGTTCTTGGAATCCTTACAACAATGTTCCTTCCCATTCTGAAAATCACCCCTTTCCCACTTCTTTATTCCCTCATAAATTGATTGCAGAATTTGACGCAGTCAATCCAGAAGACATGCTCATGAAACACTAAAGGATGGCGAATAAAAATTCCATCTATAGAATTGTGTTCTATCAGAATTGTTATTTCGGTAAAATCTCTAGTGCAAGATGTGTAGTGCAAGCAAAATTCAATGCAAGCATGATGTAGTGTAATCAGGATCAGTATAGGAGCGCAGCCAGCTGTGGAAGCAAGTGTAAAACAAATTTCACACAGTACAGGAGCATCTTATGAAGAATGTTTATGGAATTTTATTACTCTGTATATGAGTGATTCCTGCACTAATAGATCATAGCATTATATATTTTAATTGATACTTTGGTTTATCATTTACTGACTTAGGAAAATTTTTAAAGTACAAGATATATAGGTTTTGAGATCTAATTGTTTTTAATGGGTATTGAAATATGTCTTAATTGAATTATGAGGTAGACCGTGGGATAGTACAGGTTGTCTGATAACTCATAACTCACCTCCCTTTGAACCAATCTCCCATCAATTGTTCATCATTGTCTTACCTCCTAACCCGATCATTATAATCATTACACTGCCACCACATAAGCCTCTGCCACATCTAATCATTATTTCTCACCTGTAGCAGGATGATACATATCTGCATCTAAACTGAGGAGTCGTTCTTTTATCATTAAACATGATCGATTGGATGGGACTGAAAAGACAAAGGGTGGATTGACCTATGCATAAAATTCTCAGCAACCATTGGTATCACTCACTAAAATCCTTTTGAGGTTGTGACAGGGAATTGTGGAAAATTCGAACATGGCACCCGTAAGGAATGAGCCATCATCCTTGAAGGAGATAGAACAGACTGCGAAATACCAGAACAGTCTTGCACTATTGCAAGAATCCGGATCCCATCCATTTTTGCAGAATTTTGATGGCTTCGACATGGCTGTGGTACTGGATTTTGTGAAGACGTTTGAAGGAGGCTAAGGTAGGGTCAACTCATTAGAATTTGAAGTCACGGAGGAGTCCATTGCATGAGCTACAGGCTTGCCAACTACAGGGGAGCAGTGGTTCAAAAAGGAGCGGCTTGAAAAGAAATGATGGCATCGGTTGGTGAGTGACAAAAATCTTAAGGTTAAAGGGAAAAATGGGCTTCTGCAAAGTGCCCTGCTTGGAAAATGGTAAGACCTCCTGTTCATACTAAAGAAATTTGTGACCTGCAAGGGATGTTACAAATTAGCGTTCGTGCACCACGTGAGATTGTTGTTGCACTTTGAGTCAGGGAAACTTATCAATTCTCCTTACTACCTACTCCAAAGTCTTGAGAAAATGGTGAAAGGAGTGCAGAGTGGGAATGCAAGCCAAGTCACATATAAGATATATCATCATGGGCTTATCACAATCCTCGTCAAGAAAGTGCTAGAAGAGAAGGGAGTGACCTAGAAGGCATTCCTAAAAGAGTTTTGGAGTGAGGAGTGCAAGGAAGTCTACTAGAATAAGTACAAGCAAGAAAAGGAAGGTAGATACACCATCCCCTGCCAAGGGAAAGGGTAAAAGCACGCTGGCACAAGCGGAAAAGAGGTATGTCGAAGACACTCCGCCCTCGGCAAAGAAAATAAAAACTAGAACCTCGACAAGGAAGAAGATTGTCTCTCCAGGGACAAATCAGTATCGATCAAGCTCTCCAATTGTGATTGATGAATCACCTCAGGTTTCACCTAAAGACCATAACCTTTCAGTGCTTTCAGATGTTGTGGCCCACACTGCGGTAAACGAAGAAAACATGGAAAAGGAAGACGACATATTGTTGTCTACCCTTGTTCATAGATTAAGAAAGAAGAAGATGACAGCGAGTGCAGAAGAAGTTCAGGCAGAGGGTCACGAGGATGATGAGGCACAACACATGGAGACCCTCGACAATTTCGATGAACAAGACATCGAAACCCTCAATGTTTTTATGAACAAGGTACTGAAGCCCCTGTTGGTTTAAATGAACAGGGTATTGAATCCCCTGAAGAATTGGAATAACGGGGCATTAAAAACGTTGTGGAATTAAGTGCGCAAGGTATTGAAACCCTTGGCATGAAGGCTATGGAGGGCATCAAAACCCTTGGTGATAAGGAAACCCCAGGCACAGAAACTTTTGGCGATGTCATAATGCAAACGTTGGACAACCTTAGTCTTGAGAATGACAAGACTTTCTTGGAGTCCATTGTAGAGAATGTATTTACACCAAAGGATCTGAGCAGGGAGACCTCTACCCTCTACCTCAACAACCAAATAGTGGAATTAGAGCAACAAGTTCATGACCTGGAGGCTTTGAACCAGGTCATGAAGGACCAAAATTGGTAAAAGCAAGGTGAGGTAGAGTTGCTCATAGAAGTCAAGAAGCAAAAATAGCAAGTGAAAATATGGAAGTATCAAGCTTCCAAGTGCTACAAACACCTCAAGAAGGTGACTAATCAGCTAAAAGGAGCCCGAGGTAAAAAGCCAAAGGTAGTGAAAGCAAGGATAAGTATTGAAGTACAGGATTGAGAGTTGGCCACCCATTTTTGAATTTTTTTTGCAGAAGGTAAAATGTTGTGTGAGGACACACAACAGCTTAGGGATGGGAGGATGTTGGTCTCCCAAATTGCTCTATTTTTACCCTATTCCCATAAGCCTTAACCTTTGTTTTATCTCAATTTAACCCTCTCATTCCTGCACTAGTCCAAGATAATCATCTATTCATACATATACTTCGTATTTCATAATTAAGATTTATTAAGTACTTTATTAATCACTTTACATAGATTTAATACCTTTTAGTATCTCTTGCAACTTATGTTTAACTTTCCTAAAAGTAATTGAAGAACTAAGTGTTAATCATTATTTAGCGTGATCAGTGCAGGCAGATTCCTGCACCACCAAAGATGTTGCTTCATGATCTCCATGATATTCCATGCGGGTGTTTTTGATCCATGACTCCTAGTTCAGTTGCGGACTATCTGAGGATGGACATTGGCAGTGTATAGTCAGGGATGTTTGCCAATAATATGGTCTACGACCAGTAAAGTTCTGTTTTATTATAACCATCAGTCGATTTTGCAAGGTTCATTTGTTAGTCTGTTCAGCTAAAAGTCTTGAATAGGAAATGACTGTAATTAGCATAATATGGCTAAGGCTGAGAAACTATATATAATGTAGACCATAGGTAGAGCCAAGAGGGAGGAGCGATATCTGAGTTGTAATTTCATTTACTTTGTAATTTTGTATCGCCCTCGGTTCTGGGCTGGACTCGCACTATCATGTATATTTGTTGATCAAGTTAATACAAGGAACACACCATGTTTTCTTCATGTTGTGTTTAATTTCTATTTCATGTGTGATTAAGTGTTGAACCATTTCATTTCCTAAAAGGGAAACGAGCTAGTTAGCTAGGGCCCAGCCAACCTAGCTCGTTTACCCTTGTGCTTTCTCCATTTAAAAAATATGTGTGAACATTTATTCATTTGCAGTTGCGTGCTTTGACTACTCTTATGTTTATTTCAGAGTTCTGAGTTAAATTCATTTCATAGTCGAGCATGAACGGATTTGTAGTTTGGAAATTTAATTAATTTATTTCTTTCTTGCAATTTCTTTCCTGCAAATCACTTTCTTGCAATTTCCTTCCTCCAATTCTTTTCCTGCAATTTTTGTCTTAGTTTGCTTCCACTTGGGTCGTGTAGGAATATTCTTCCTGTACTAGTGCATGTAGTTTCCTACACTCTGGTTTTACTTTACAGCAAGTTTTACATTCCTTTTCTTGCTTATAATTTCATTTATTCATGCAAGCAAACGTATTGTTAATTCAAGTAATCATTCTCAATGTTAATAATTACACTCCTGAAGGATCTTTACATGAATTAAGAAAGAATGTTATTACAAACACCATACTTTATACTTGCAGTTTATGACTTAAGAGAAAGGAACAGAAATGTTATAAGTGAATTGCCGAAAGTTAGTGATGCATGAAAATTACTTTGACTCCTACTTGATTATTTTGAATTTTTTTTGCTTTATGAAGTTTACTTTCATTGCAAAGTTTAGTTAATTAAAGCATTCTTTTTCACATGTAATTTATCTCAGAATCTAGCTTGCAATTGCAATTCTTTTCAACATATCTTTTAATTCTTTTGAAAGTAAATTGGAAACTTTGGTGAAGGAATCTCTATCTCGATGCAAGAGCTGCTCTCTTGTCACAGGAATAGATTTCTCTAAGCCTTGAGGCTTAGAGCACCTTGATAAAGACATAAGTCTTCAGTAAAGAAGGTAAAATATAATTTTTCACATAAGTATTGTACCTACACTAGTGCAAGCAGATTGCAATAGTACAAGAATAGGTTGCTTGGTGTAGAAGGAAGATCAATTGGGAAATAGATCTTGCAAGGGCCCACTTGTTAAATGGTTACCCATCTATACTGAAGATAATCATAGTATTTCATTTCAGCATTTAAGATTGCTTCTAGTTGTGTGAAAGTTCCTTTACTTGATTTCCTTGCAAATGATTATTTTACATTCCAGCACTAGAATTTATTTGGTGTCGATTGTCTTTAAGATTGTTTTTTGTCTGATTCTACAACATTTCATTTAAGAAGTAGGATTAGGAATACGAAAAGTTCATACCACTTCTGGAATTTCCTATGCTTTGTCTCTAAGTTTATGAAACCCCTGGGTTGACAATTAATTGTTGAGGAGTTTTCTTAAGTGCAATTCCTACACCCAACATTAGTTCAAGTATGTGCCTATTTCATGAGATATTTAATTCCTTAGACTCTGTAAGATTTTATAATATATTTATTGAAAACCATTTGAAATTTGGAACCTTATTATATTTTTAAACAAATACCTATTTTAGATGCAATTAATTAAGAAGGAATTAAGCTTTAGGCACTATAATCCAAAAGTAAAAAAAATCACTAGAAATATTTTATTGGATAATCCATGTGGCTCACAGTTAAGCATTGCGTAGGTCCAAAATTCATGGTTCATGCTTGGAGTGAGTGATGACTACATATTTTCCAAAAATAATGATTAGGCTAAAGTCCCCACACTCTACCTATATGGTGTTGATGGCATGCTTTAACCTATACATGCATTTTTTGGCCCTGACTAAGGCACTAGAGTTGTGAGCAAGTGTAGCAAATGAAGGGTAGAAAATACCAAGGACGACAACATAGTCAAACTGCTAATTCAAGATTTGTAATAACACGACTTTTCTATTAGAAATTTGGGTAAATGGAGAACCTAGGAAAGTTTGATAGATATACATTGTTTTCCAAAAAATGAAAATACTTCTTTTATACCTAGTTCCATTTGCATGGATAATTCTAACCATTTACCTGTGTATCTTGGGTTTCACTCTACCAAGAATTTGAATGACATACAACCAAATCAGCACTAAAAAATTTCAAAGGATGGTTTCGATTGATGGATTTTATGTAATGCAAATTATAGTTGGACCTGAAAATTAATAAAATCTTGTCATGATTTCTCACCACATCAAAATAAAGGTAGACCCGTAGTACAGGAAAACAAACCTATAGAAATGAGCTAAGATATAATTATTGTCTTGACTGCAGGTGGATAATTTAATGGTGTCAATTGACAGTTCATGCAAATTGAAATAAGACCAAGAATTCCTCCACACATTTTTCATATCTTTGCCCTAATCTCCCTTTCTCTATTGTCTTTCAATTATGATACCTGGTAACACGTAGTAATATTGTATTTTGAACTCGATCCAAGAGTGAAACTCGTTTCACTTTATTTTTTAATTTTAAAAATTAATATTTACTACTCTATATGTGCATTTTTAAATTGGTAAAAAACCATTTTAATAATCCTTTTCTCTTATTTCCCAATATTAAACTAACATAATTCTTATGTCACTCCTTAGATAGTGACATCTATGATTAGTTCAGAGCTAATAGTTTGTCCATATTGCTTCAGTTTTTCATTTGTCCATAGTTAACATTAGGATTTTAGATGAAATTTTTAGATGACACCAGCCCGCCACCACATGCCCAACTCCGGATTTTGAGGGTGGACATCATCCCGACAATGTACAAATCAGTCTAGGTACAATACAATTATTTCAGATGTCAACTTGCATTGAATGAGTTGTCTCGTTCCTCCGCCATGTACTTTCCCAAAATTTGTAGTGAGTTGTTGATCCGAACTTAAACAGGAATGCAACAAATTACATATATAACCATAAATACATAAATGTAGCAGAAATAACACTTCATTTCATTAATATCAAAATACTGAAATATGATTACAAATAGAATGGAAATAAACGAGCTCGAACAATGGTAGCTTATTGTTATTGGGAAATCTAGTGTCCACTCGGAGCTGCTAGTCCCACTAAGACAGGTAGCTATCTTAGAAACAAACAAACTAAAACTACTTTTGTTTTCCTTTATGAGAAGTAGATGAGAGGGGAGCAAAGAATACAAACCTTAGTCTTGCGCTTGGTCCTTTGCTTGTTTCCCCTCCCTTCTGACAGATCTTTGCCGCTCCTTCCTTGCTTACCCCGCCTCAAAGAGCACCTGTAAAGTCAAAGCAACATAACACTATCGAATAACAGAGATCTACAATCATAAACAATATAGGACCAGATATATATTGACCACACAAATGCATATATCATCAAACATACAAGAATGTGGAGGAAAACTTGAATAGTTTTATTAATATAAAGAGTAGAAGAGAGGATTACAACCCATTGATCTGACCCAGCGTCATTCCTCTCAGCATGAAAGCCCTTCTTCACCTCATGAAAAGCTTAGATCACCCAACACTATGATATTCCAACAAGAAACCAACAACACTTCCTTACAAAATACAAGATTCCAACCTCCAACCTCTAGATCTCTGGGATCAAAGATCCATATATAGATATTTTCAGAGGTGTGAGCCAGCTCTGGGTTTTTTATTAGTGTCATTCCACTGATAGTTCTTGGTTCCACTTAGAGATTTCATTGATCTCTTACTCATCCCTGGGCGAATTCTGAGAGGCAAGTGTTCATATGAGAAGTTTTTAGAAGATTCATTGATCATCCACTTAGCAAACTGTCTCTACCATTTGTCTATTCTCGCTCATTGCACCCTATAGAAGGACTTTTCAATATGCATCGCACCTCTCGTGTGTAGTAGGTGCAATGCATCGCACCTTGACCATGGAGCAAGTGAGATGATCCAGTTCTGAGTAGTTTTTCATGGAGAACTTCTGGGAGATGATGTAATCAGCTGACCTTGTCCCTTTAGGGTATGAAACAACACTTTTAGGGACTTAGAAGCCCTTGGTTTATGGACATATATGATTGGGGTTGCAGTACCCAAATATTTCTATAACACTTATCTCTGAGAAGAGATGTGGTGGCTACATGCCTTTAAAGTGTGTTATAATGAATCTCAAAGGCCTATTTATTATTGAGAAACAATGGAAAACCCTAAACACCCAAAAACCTAACCCTAGGAGATGAGGCACCAAAATTGTGGGCCTCGTTAAGGTAAATTGGTAGATCAAATTCCTGAGGTTGTAACTTTGACATCGATCTCCATTTGGTTATCATAATACCTCATTTCAAAGATCTCAAAGAGGAAGCCAAAGATAAAGTGGAATACCAATAATGGACTTTTCCAATCTCTTTGTTTTCCCTAAAAATGTCATTTAGGGCCTTATAATAGCTCCGGAAGTTCAGGAACCAAAAAAATGCCAAAAATAATAAACTACGCTACAATTAAGGAAACTGAAAAACTGAAAGAGATAGTGTTGGGGGTCTAAGTGGAATAGGCAAGTGGCCACCAATATCCACCTAGATCATTCCTCCCCCCTTAGGAAGAAATGGTCCCCATTGTGTTGAGTGCCTCCATGAGATGGGAAAATTTCTATTGAACTTCGTCCATGGTGAGCCACTTGCCTTGGTGCAAGAGTTGGCCAGCTTTGACAACCTGATATAGTTGGATCTTATACTAGTGATTGTTCTTTATTTTTGTGTCCATGACCCAATCAATTGTGGCCTTTTCCATGTAGTTTGGGTTTATATCTATTGGTGTGAGTTGTTTTTCAATGTCGGATATGTCTAGCAATGGTGGAAAGTATAGCCGAAGGCAGTCTACATTGAACACTGGGTGCAGACCAAGGAAAGGTGGAATGTTGAGCTTGAAGCAATTGTCCCCTACAACCTTGGTGATGGTGTATGGCCCATATCAAAGTGGACGAAGCTTGTGGTGGGGTCCAACAATGCATTCCTTCTACAAATGTAGCCAAACTTTGTTGCCCACCTGGAACGTGTGCGGTACTTGATGTTGATCATGGAGATGCTTGTACTTAGCATTGGCTTTGTCCAATATATCATGGACCTACTGGTGGATCTATTCAATGTACTTAATGAAGTTGTTAGCCTTGTTGGATTCAGATTGGACATGACCTAAAGCTGACTGAGTAGCTGTAAATGGTATGGCCACATCAATAGGATATAATGGCTGAAATCACAACCCTACCTAAAAGGGGTTGTGGCCTGTTGAGATGTGGAGAGCTCTGTTGTAGTTGTGATGGACATAGGGGAGGCTTTATTCCCATGTTCGTGGATGTTTCGAGTTGTACATGCACATTATGTGTACGATCATCCTCTTGACGTCTCATGTTTGGCCATCAATTTGGGGATGGAAATTCATGGATTTAATAGTTTGGTATCCAACATCGACCATAGACTTAACCAAAATAAACTTAGGAATCTATTGTCCCAATCAGAGACATTGGACTTTGGGATCCCAAATTGTACCCACACTTGCTCAATGACGAGCTTAGCAGTGGCCTCTGTTGTGGTACTCTTCTAGCAGGCCACCATAATGGCCATCTTAGAGAATTTGTTGATGACCATGAAAACGTAGTCATTGTCATGCTTAGTAGAAGGAAGGCCTAACATGTAATCCATGGATATGAATTCCCAAGGTCAACTAAGAGTAGGCAAAGTAGTATATAGACCTTGCTTCTTGATGGTATATCTAGGAATGGTGCAGGCAGTGCAGGATTTAATTGCAATATTACCACTGTTTTCTCTACTCTGAAATTTCTAGCGACCCAACTGTATTGCACCTCCCAAATCATCTTAGCACACTCTCTTGAAGGAACACATATGTGTCCCAGGTGGCAAAATAGTGCATCCTAGAGGTGAAAGTTTGGAACATGCTTACCTTCCAAGAGTGTCTGGTATGTGCTGCCAAATTCTAGATCACTCTTGTAAAAATGCGGCTACCCCACAGTCTCATGCCCACAAGAGTCAAGCACATTGGTCAACACCATCACTGGTGGTTGGCGGAGGCAGTGTGCAACATTGTTGGTGCTCCCTTCTTGTACTTAATGTTCAAATGAAGTTGTTGTAGATATGTGGACCATTTCTAATGGTGATCGTTCTACAACTTCCCTTGTTTCTATATGAATTGTAGGGTTCGGTGGCCTGTGTGGATGATCATTTCCTTCCCCGTAATGTAATGCTTCCATTGACGATAGACCTACACAATGGAATACATTTCTTTGTCTTAAGTGGGATACTTTCGAATGCCCCTGTTGAGTAAGAACTGCACCAATAGCATAGTCGGAGGCATATGTCTCAATATCAAATGGTTATTATAGGTCTGGTAATGTGAGTGTTGGTAAAGAGCAGAGTCGATGCTTCAACTCGACAAATGCTTCTATTGGTTTTTGGACCAAAAAAATTTACTTTAACTCTTCCCTTGGTGACTTGACTTAAAGGTAATATGAGATAACCCCAACACAAACGTACAATACAGATTGACAAGACCCAAAAATTTGTAGAGCTCTATTACAGTGGTTAGGGTTGGCCAATCCTAAATGACTTGTATCTTAGTTAGGTCCACATGCGCACCCTTCTCATCAATGATATACCTAATATATTTCACCTGGGACATGCCAAAATTTCATTTCTCCAAATTAACACACATCTTGTGTTGTCGCAAGGTTTGAAGGACCTGTCAAATATGGTTCACAAACTTTAGCTGAAGATCAAGATGTCATCTAAGTACACCACCATGAATGCTTTGGTGAAGCCTCGCAAGATGTTCTCCATCAATATCATGAAGGTTGTGAGGGCATTCTTCAACGTGAAAGGCATGACCAACCATTCGAAAAGGCCCTCCTTAGAGTTGAAGGCATTCTTCCACACATCGAAGGGTTCGATAGGTACCTGGTGATAACCAGACTTCAAGTAAATATTGCTGAAATATTTTTCCCCCTTGAGTTGGTCTAGAAGGTCATCAATCTATTGGATTGGGTACATATTCCAGAAAGTGATCTTGTTCAACGCCCAATGGTCAATACATAGTATCCATGTCCTGTCCTTATTTTGTACCAATACAATCAGGCTCTCATATGGTGATGAGCTTGGCCTGATGTGCCCTTTCTACAAAATCTCTTGAATCTACCTCTTGATCTCATCATTCTCTAGGAAAAAGCATTGATAGATCAATCCATTGGGTACCGACACACTCGGGGTCAGATCAATGGAGTGCTTAACCTGACATTGAAGAGGTAACCTTGTAAGTGAGGTGAAAATGTCTCTGTACTCCTCCATGACCTTGTCCATTTGTTTCTATTGTGTGGAGCCCTATCTAGAAGTCATGGCCACAACCTTCTTCTTGCCCTGAGGGCGAATCATAAGGAAAAAAAAAATCTTGGTCTAGGAAGTGATCTTACTGCATTACTTTGCAGTGATCAAAGGGATGGTGGTAGGCAGGCCTACCTCCGGTATCCTGTACAACTTATTTCCCAAAGTAATAATCACACAGTGAGGTTTGTACTCATATACATCATGTCACTTCCACAAGTATGGTTTTCTTAATAATACATCACAAACTTCAAGAGGAGCAACATCACACAGTACCTTATCTGTGAAGGGCTTGATGTTGTAAGGAAGGTGACACTACTAGATGATGCAGAGATCTCGTCCTTGGTGAAGCCACCCGATGGTGTACGGATTCAGATGTGCTATCATCGCTATCCCTAGCCGCTTTATGACCTCTGCCACAATGAGGTTCTTTTGGCTCCGAGTGTCGACAATGAACTGTAGTGGAGAACCTTTCACCCACATCTGTGAGTGGAAGAGGAGTTCCCCCTCCTCTCAATATTCACGCTCATTATTTTTGTATCTTGGTGGTGGCCACAGTGGCACTGGGCTCTGTTTCAATGATCTGCTTCCCTTTGTTATTCCCCTTGTTTCGTTCTAACTCAGAGTCAGAAGATGCATCTGATTCAGAAGCCTTCAGCTCAAGCACCAATAACTGCTTGGCCTGATACTCACTTGTGTTGTGAGTGGAGCTCTTATGGAACTCAGACCATTATCCCGTGTCCTTCTTTGTCTTCGTGGTATTGTTCTTTTCTTGTGGCTTTGGAAAGTTGTCCTGGGTCGCCCTACCTTGGATTTGGACTTTTCTCTGTGGTTTGTGGGAACCTTTTCCTTGCTTCGGATTCACAGATCCAAAGTCTCGCTACTTTTGTTTAAACTTCTGCTCAATCTTGACAGTGTATCAATATGTCATGTTGAGTGAGGAGATGTCCAGGAACTCCATCTCATCCTAGATGTACTTTTGTAGACAGCCGTGGTACTTAAGTACCAAATTCTGCTTAAAATCCTTGATACGCAACTTCATGTGGAGGGTATGGAAAACATTTTTGAACTCTGGCACATCTTGGTCCATTCCCTACCATATAATGGTCCACTTTATGTATTTATCTTCATAGTTCCCAAGAGGGTAGTATTGTTCCTTGATGGCATCTCGGAAAGAATCCCAAGTGAGTGTAGCTAAAAACAGTGAGGATTCCCTCTCATCTTTTCATTCACAATAGGTTTCCCACCAGTCCTTGATGTGTGGGGTGAATTTGAGAAGTCCAAAAGTAATATTTTCCCAATTGGAAAAGTCATGAACTGAAAAATACCCTTCCATCATATTCAACCATTTATCTACAATGTCTGCATCTATTTAGCCCTCAAATTTGGGAATATCAAATTTAACTTGTACCTTAAAATAAGTGGTGCCTTCAAAGTGGCTACTGGATCAAGATGTGTTTCCTATGGGTAGTCGTCGAAGGATATGGGAAAATTTATCCATCATCGCGTTCCTCTTCCACTCGAGGGCTTACCCAAGCAATATTTTGAAAGGATCTCTTACCCCCTCATCTTTCTTTTCTTCCTCCACAGAAGGTCATCGGGGTTTGCGAGGCTGGTCTTGCAAAGGTTCAACCAGATCAAGCCCTAACTCCTTATACCCTAACCTCGTTGGGGACATGAAAAGAAAAAAACAAAAAGAGAATATCACTCTAATACCACTGACTTGAACTTAAACAAGAACACAAAAAATTACATATATAACCATAAATGCAACAGAAATAACATTTCATTTCATTAATATTAGGATATTGAAATATGCTTACAAACATAATGGAAATAAACTAGCTCGAACGATGGTAGCTTATTTCTAAGAAAATATGTGGTGGATACATGCGTCTGAACTGTGTTACAATGAGGCTCAAAGGCCTATTTGTTATTGAGAAACAATGGAAAACCCTAAACACCCAAAAACCTAACCCTAGGAGATGAAGCACCAAAATTGTGGGCCCCGTTTGGGTAAATTGGTACATCAACTTCTCGGGGTCAAAACTTTGGCACAAAATATTTGTGTGGGACTTTTTCAATCTCTTTTTTTTCTATAAAAATTTTGTTTAGGGCCTCAAAACAACTTTGAAAGCTCAAGACCCAAAAAAACTTCCTAAAATAATAAATTTTGATACAATTAAGAAAACTGAAAAACTAAAAGAGACAGTGTTTGGGCTCCAAGTGGAATAGGCGGGTGGCCATCAATATCCACGTAGATCAACTTCTCAATCTCTTAACCATGTGATTCTATTGTTGGAGATCAAGTGTGGGAGTTTTTTCATTACCATAGTAGTGATCTAAACCTGCAAACAAACTAGTTGAACAAAGAAGTGGTATAGTGGTTGGAAGGTTGATGCGTCGAGTCTTAATCACAATTTAGAGGACTAATACAATGCAATGGTTTGTAGCCCAGCAATTACCTCTATCTCGAACTATTGGTTAAGATGGAACAAGTTATTTTCATCATCGAGCCATCCATAGGTAGCATTCTTATATATGTCATAGCGATCTCACTTTTCTTCAAGAAGGCCTTTGTTACTCTTGATATTTCCCCCTAGCTTGCGGCTTGCTATCAATCGCAAGGTTTCTCAACTCAATTTTGCGTATTACATGAATCGTTATGTCTCTGGTCTTATCATAGGCAAAAATGAAGTCTGTCACGCTAAGGGGTTTGTTAATGGTGGACGCTACGAGTTTTGATTCTCATACCTCAAAACTGGCGATGGATAACAGCTTGGTTCCAAAGCCCAAACCTCTGGTGAAAATGAGTGTCAATATTTCTAGTTACGAAGACGACGGATTTGCCATCAATAGATAGGCATATTTCTGTCAAAAAATCTCATGTTCTGAACATCCAAGTTATAAGAATCCGCAAATAAGATGAGCATATTGTTAAGGATTTAATGGAGGGCGTGAATCTGAAGGACAAATTTGTGTTTTTTCGATCACGTCACAAATGAAGGACATGTTCTTTGAGTATTTGAGGCCAGCATTCCCTTCACCACTCAGCATGAACGCTGGATTTCGCTTGCTCTTAGAAGACTCTAACATGCATTTGAGTTTTGAGAATGTTTTATGTGTAGATATTTGGCTTTGAGCCATGAGGCATTTGTGGCCTTTTATATATTAAGCATTGTGAAGTTAGTTATGTCTATAAATTCTTTCCCTTGCAGTTTT
The DNA here is from genome assembly GCA_000404065.3 of Pinus taeda. Lineage (NCBI taxonomy): Eukaryota > Viridiplantae > Streptophyta > Pinopsida > Pinales > Pinaceae > Pinus > Pinus taeda. The sequence continues at coordinate 85,380 of APFE031191780.1, forward strand.
TTTTAATACCATAAGCTGGTTTCTTGGTTCCTTTTTCATTTTCATTTGGTTTGTAACAGTTTTATCCATATTTGCATGCTTCTTTCTGTTTTCTTTTGGTTTGTAACAATTTCCTTTGTAATCCCAAGACATGTTTACTAATTTTTATGATAGATTATGTTATCTTACTTTTAGTTTGTATTTGGTTTTCTAGTTGATCCTTTTTTTCTTTCTTCATTTATTTTGAGAGGACATAATTTTTTTATAGCTGAATATTAGCAGGGGAAATGAAACCTATGATATCATAGGAGCATCAAATCTTATGCTAAAGATATGGTACTAAAGGGTGAATTACTAATTATAGGTGTAATCAAACCATCACTTCGTCTGTTAGTTTTGTTGACAGAAAGAATGTCATCAGAGATATCTCTACAATGCTATCTAAGGTCAGTAATCGGTACCAATATTGATGTCGATTACTATTTTTTCTTGCTCTCAAAATGCATTTTCAAATTTTTTAGGGCAGATTCTGATGATTTTATTATTTATGTTAGGCTTGTGCTTCAGTTCCACATCATGTAAGGTAAGCTTTCATAATATGAGAAATTGATTTTTAATGGGGAAGTTGTGTTGGAAATGGGGTGGCTGCCTTCTACCAAAATAATGTAAATGCATTACAGTAAAGATTAGAGTTCTAATCGTTAAACATAACCACTCGATGAAATCATTTTCCTTTTTCTATTATCATAATGAAGAGAAACATCGGGAAATAGCTTACTCAAATAAAAAGTTTGATCAAAATGTTTATTTCTTACATTAATTGGTCTACTGATATTTGGTTTACTAAGGCTATTTATTCATGTTATGCATCTCTTTATTTTTTGAATTTGAAGTGAACCTTTTTTTGTGAAATGAAGCCCTATTTACTTAGTTTCATATTTGTTTTACTAATACCATATTAGATTTTTTTGTGCATGGAGTCTAAATAACCATCATGCCCAAGCTCAGCAATGGCTTATTCACTAGTTGTGGGCCAATGGTCAAAGGTTGGCCCTCCAAACTCTATGCAATTAAAAGGTCTCAGCAAATCCTGACCCCGACCTCATGTGTGGGTACCATCGGAAGTCGGAATTCAGCGTTCTTGGCTACAAGCAGAAGAGAAATCCCTGACCTTTGTTCAGTCCGATTCTCCGACCTGCGAGTCAAAATTTTTAGGGTTGTTGGATCTCCTTTCAAATTAACGTTTAAAAAATATTGGTAAATGTCTTATAAAGGTTGTTTCCCATTATTTTTAAATATGCTTTTTGATGTCTTAGTAGAGTTCTTAAGAATGCCTTCCTAATCTCTCAGAGGATGAAAGGTATTGTATGTGACTCATAATCGTGCAACAATGTTGTTAGGGTTTGTGAGAGGTTCCTCTTAGCTCTTTTATTCTTCATGCATGCAGCATTAGATTTTCTTATTTGATGCTCTTCTTTACACACGTTACAGTTGTAATAATAGGGTGAGTCATTTCCTGTTATTGTTGTGTTATGTGTAGTTTGACCAAACATGGAGTATTATATGTTTGAGATGGATTTTCCATTTCTGAGTGTTAAAAATTTCAATTACTCATACTTTATGTGTAGGTTTAGTTTACCATGTGAATGGAAAATCTCCTTTCAAAATAAATTTTATGATATATTGGTATCTCAAAGTTACCTTTCTCGTTATTTTTAAATATGTTTTATTTTATGTCCAGTAGTACAGTTCTTAGGAACGCCTTCCTAAGCTCTCATATGATGGAAGCGATTTAGTCCATAACTTTGAATCAATGATGGCAGGGTTTCTTAGAGGTTCCTATGAGCCCTTCTCTTTTTCATGTGTGTGGCATCAACATTTTCAATTTGATGCTCTACTTTACACATATGACAATTGTATCAACAAGGTGAAATATCTCATGTTGTTGATGTTGTGTTATGTGTGTAGTTTGAGCATACAGGGAGTCTAGATATGCTACGCTAGTGGCTGGAATACATTATTAACGGTTTGAACTTCTTGGAAGGTAAATTTCTTCATATAGTGGTTGATACTTGACGCATTTAACAGTTGGGTATAGTGCCCTTGATTTAGGGTGTGAGTTCGTTATTGCATTCTTCACACTTGTGTAAGCTCTAATAGTTAGGGATACATTTCACGATTATTTATGTTTCTCTTGGTTTAGCAATAAATTCGTTGCCGCATTCCTAATACTCATGTAAACACTAATAGTTTCTTTGTACAAATATTATTAAGCTTTCTTCTATTGCAAAGGAAACTATTGAAATTTGTTTGTCCAATGTTTAAAAATAAATTGATTAGAGAGGTTGTTTGTGCCTTCTTTATAAGCTCGATGCTCTGCCTCTTTTAGTCCTAGATTTTTTAACCAAAAGTTAAAACATTGCCTTCAATATGTCTTCACTATGTTATATAGTATCATTAGTTTTAAACCATGATTTCATCTTAAATCCATAGTTGATCTATTCTTGTTTTTCCCTATTCTTTCCTTTTCCATCTCAACCCTCTCTATCCATTGGCCTCGCCACATGATTAGTTTCAGTGAATTATTCCTTTCAAACAGTATTTGTGGAGTAATGGGGTTGCATTTAGGGGTCAGGCTTACTCTGAAGACACTTACTTTGATTCCACCAATGAAGGCTAAGATATGAGAGTTGAGGACATGATATGCTTTTGCATATTCTTATTTGGATTGGTTATTAATGTTCAATTTTTTATGTCGTTGGCTATGAAATTATGATTATTATGGGTATTTTCCAGTCCCAAATCTTTCTTTATTTTATCGAGGGAAAGTAGCAATTAGACATATTTTTGGCGTAGATGGTATCATCATCTTAACATTTTCATAAGCCTATTTGTATGCGGCACTACTATTGGAGTCCTAAGAATGAGCTAATGACCATTTCTATTTATACTTCTTAAATTGGTGTTACCGCATTTTCATTTTGTTGTTATTCAAAATTTGTGATTTATGTGTTGATAATAAGTTTGTTGGACGTACTTTACTTATGGTGGTGGACTATACAAATAGGAAGTATTCTCAAGAAATCTATAACTAAACATGTCAGTTCAATCCTTTTGTATACGTGTCAACCATCTACAATTTTCGTTCAGGTGCATGTCCTCTAGAATTTTCATCAAAGGTAAGTAGAAGAAGATAAAGGACCATCGTGCCCAAGCTCAGCAATGACTTATTCGCTGGTTGTGGGCCAATGGTCAGGGTCGGGGTCAAGGAGGGGGGGCAGTGACTTATTCACACCCGACTTGAGGTCGGGGTCGGAAACTTCTCCTTATTCGCTAAACCTTCACTCCAACAAACTCTGACATCCAACTTCTCAAGGCACCCAAGATGCAAGGTTGAATTTGGGCTATGTAATGGCTTCATAGTATGAAGAAATTTGTATGGGCTGACCTCTAACCTCCCACAAAATCCAAATCAAGGAATAAAAAACCTAATTTATAAGATCCAAATTTAGGTATAAAAAGGCCACTCATTTAATCCATGTAGTGGTCAAAAGATATTTGTCATATGGCACAACTGAATAAAACAAAATTTCAAAGGCTTGTCTTCTTTCACTAAAATAGGCAATAAAAATTAATATCATGCATGTATCAAGGAATACAACCTGCATTCTCAAAAAACAACAATGCCCAGCTAGCTTTAAATTTTTGTTCATGTGCACAGAAATCTACTTGTTATATTGTTGTTGATCCTTGTTCGTAATCTAGGCTTGCGCTGCTAACAACATAAATATTTTTCCTTTGATTAAAAAAACATTTAGATGCACAGCTTAAGGAAATAAAACTAGCCATTTATTTTTTTCCTTTGATTAAAAAAAACATTTAGATGCATAACTTAATTAAATAAAACTAGCTACTTCTCTTTTTCCTTTGATTAAAAAAACATTTAAATTCACAACTTAATTAAATAAAACCAGCTACTTCTCTTTTTCCTTTGATTAAAAAAAACATTTAGATGCATTTGAGGCCTTCTGTATATTTGGCTCAAAGCTTTAAATTATAATATATAATTAGCCATATTATTGAACTTTGGATTACTCATATGAGATCAATGGTCAGCGAGGTAGTAGGCTTCCAATATACACTTCATGGCCATAGTTGATCATGCACACCTTGCATATTTTTCTACAAATCTAGCTCTGATACCATGTAGAAAATTTCTACAAATCTAGCTCTGATACCATGTATAATTTCCTATAAATCTAACTTTGATACCATCTAGAAATTTCGTGTAGATTCACAAGCTCATGCAATTTACTAAATAACAAGACAAGAATATACTTCTACTATCAACCAGCAGAAAACAATAGATCGAAGAAAACAATATGAACAAGATGAAGATAAACCAATGGCACATAACACAATAAGTATCCAAGGAAAGCCTCAACTAAAAACCCCCACTATCTGTATTGCATTAAATCAGAAATCCAAGATGATAATATAATGCTTATTCTCACAAGAACAATCCCAAGACTCAGTATGATCAATCTCCTTGCTCACAAGCAAGCTCAAGCCAATCTCTACCCTCTTCTACTACTCTCCAAGCCCCTTATTCCTTACGCACTTGGTTTGAGAATTTAAATGAATACAATATGCTCTGCTCAACCTTAAGCTTAACCTGCACAAGTATTTCCTATCTTTCGCCTGATGACTTCCTTTGGCCAATACTTAGCCAAATTTTCAAGCTTGCAAGCTTCCAATTCTTTACAAAATTCCTGAGAGAATTAACTCGTATTTAAAGGGAAATCCTCACTGTGCAATCCCCAACTGAATGCATGCATGATATTTACAACTAAGTAAATCATACCACTGATAGTACATTGTCCCTGCACTCTAGTCTCAACTAGGTCTTTCTCTGAACTGACATGCATGAGTTTCTCATGAGAGAATCTTCAGTTAACTGGAGTGACACTTGTGGATGCACTAGTGCACCAACTGACTGTTAATCCTCTATTAATTCCACAAACCGTTAGAACTAATTTAACTGAACATAACTTAGTAAACTAAGTTATCTAATTACAACTCATAAATAAACTCACCTTGGACCCCTAAAACTTAGGGATCACAATTACATGACTTCATATATACTTCCAACTTGAAATTCCTAAGTTAACTAAGTCAACTTAACTTAGTTAACTATTACAAGTCGCTATGAGAAAAGAATTACAATTTTAATCCACAATTTAATTCAAGGACAAATTAAATTGGAATTTCTGGATTCTATTTTTAACATTTCTTGTTTTTATTTTCAATACTCCCTCTCAACAATAAAGGAATTCAAATTGATCCTCATCCTGAACCTTTGGAATGTTTTGCATGAAACACATGTCTCTAGTGTTGTTGCTATAGGAACTCTAGAAAAAAAAACAAAAAAAACATCATATTGAATCAGTATGATGCATTTTCCATCAAAGTCTCTGACTACTATTGCCTTTGTCAACTGAAAACTCTACACTTTGGTTGACTCTACCTTTCTACATTATTTTCAACCCTTCTTTGCATTCTTTAGTATCTGACTGCTCTAGCCTCTGTCACTCTGATCTCTAACTACATCAATCACCACTAATTCCTCCTGCTGCTATGTACTTTGGGCTCCCATAGCAAGGTACGATCCATGAGATAAAACCTCTCAATGGACCCTACGCAATTTCATCCCTCTTGGGACTATCAATTCACATTGCCCCACCTCACTCCTGGAGGTATGGTTGTATGTGATCCCTCTACCCACTTGGCTCAAACTTTCCCCCTACTGGAGGTCTCTGCATGAGTGGATGCCTCCACTCGGTCTCCTCTCCTTTTCTACATTTGTGGCTACTCCACAATTGTCTGAGATTCATTCTTCTCTACTTGATTGGATCTCTCCACTCGGTCTCCTCTCAGCTTCTCTAATTGTGGCTACGCCAAAATTTCATGAAGCTTTTTCTGAGGCTTCCTCTCGGGCTGCGTGTTGAGAGGTAATTTACTCTCCCTCTCAACCACCAAGTATCTATCCTTTGCCTTTCTCCTCAAGGCTTTGCATGCATCTTGTACCTCAATTGAATATAGGTTCTTGGCTAACACACCAATCTGTTTCATTTGTCCCGCTGTCATGAAATTTTCTGGAAAACGAGTTGATTTTAAATCAGCAATATCTCCTGTTATCACTCCAAAATTTCTTTTGAGATGTTAGAGAAAGAAATGACAAAGGTAACCACAAACCAACTTTGGAGATTAGGATCTAGCCTTCCTAATTCTCAGAGAGGGCTCTCTCTTTATGTTTTAACTTTGTTTAGTTAATTGATTTTAGGCTAGTTACGATTGTACTTGGGTTTTGATTTGGATTTGGTGGTGGGATCACTTACTTAGATGAATAGAGGTATGACTTTTACCATTGGGCTATGGGGTCAAATGCCAAGCAAATAAGATTGGATCAAGTTCTAAAAACAGTGTCTACAGGGAAAGATAGTTAAGTTACCTCAGATCTCAAGGGTTGGAGGGTGAAGTGGTTTTCAATCGGATCTAGGAAGAAATTAAGGGTTCCTTAGGCCGGATTATGAAGAAAGTGAAAGAGGTCAACCGGGATGGGAGAACAATTAAGGATTCTCAAATCTGGATATCAAAGGAAAACACAGAAATGATCAACTATTCAAAACAGAATGTACTTAAAAAAATTCTAAGATAACTTTCCAATTAATTCATTCAACTTTAGATAACATTTAATTTTGTGAAACACATAAGAAAATAACAAAATCTGACAAAGAAAATACTTCACCGCAATAGTTCAACACATGAATCTTGTAATGCAATCTCTTTATTACTTGGTCCAGTCTACTGACTTGAAAAATTGGTACAATAATCCTTAGGTTTATGATCAAAATAACTCTACAAATTTATAGCAATCCACACACCCAATACTTCAAATTATGATGTATTTATACAAAAATAATTTAAAAAATATCCCAAACTATCTTTGGAATTAATCTAGGAGAAAGAAATATCTTCATGCAAGAAGATAGACACGGATATTGACATGTTGTTTGTTGTCCCTATTTATTAGGTTGTGTTGTCTTTAATCTTTGATATTTTTCCTTTTATACTCTGCTTTGTTGTTTGGTCTTCACACTAGATATTCTTTTCACTCTGACCTTTCAACTGATACACTTTCACGTGATACACTTTCATCTGGTTGGCTTGTCCTTATCCTTTTACTGTGATTTTTAATCTTACTGTATATTTTTAAATTTTGACTGTGTGTTTCTACAATAAGTCATTCAATTTCTCCCATGTTCCTGCATCTGGTAATTGGATATTTATCATTTTCCTATAAATCTCATCTGCCTCTATGTACTTGGTAAAAGTGGGCTTATTCACAAAAAGGTGTTTTACCTCATACCGGAGGTAAAACGAATTCTCAAAAGTCTGGTATAGGACCTTGCCAGTAGGCATCCCCTTCATAGATGAAGTATTTACCTAATCTCTGGCCACTTCTCTGATTTTTCTATTGTAGTCCTCCTGTGGCATCAATTTGTTGTTTAGTACCAAGGGATTGGGTAGACCCTTTGGCCTCAAAACTTCAAACTTAACCATGAATCTGTCTATAGCCAGTTGCATGGTTTGGCACTTATATTCAAGATTTAGCATTAAATTCCTCTTGGTGAGGACCCTTTTTACTTCCAGTATTGTACTTGTTCTATCAGGTATCTCTAATTCCTGCAATTCATACTTATTTTTGGAGTTGAGGAAGTGAATGATCCTTACACTTTCCTCTGGCATGTCTCCCAGTTCTGCTTTTACTCTCTGTATGGCTTTTGTAGCCTCTTTTACTAAGTCAATCTGCTAAAAAATTACTTGGATGGATGGCCAAATATCATTTGCAGAGTCAATGATATTGGCCCACAATTGTTCCTTGGCTTGTCCAAGGGGTGCCTTCAAAGTCAATTCCTTCTCCAAGCTTTTTATTATTTCATTCATCCTGGTTGATTTCTGCACTTCTTCCTTGTGCATAATCTAGGAAAGATTATAGTCAGTCTCTAGACTCGTTACCTTTTCCTTAAGCTGGTTCATTTCTGTGGTTTTAATGGACATGTCTTCCATTTCTTTGACCAACTTACTAGCCTCATCACCTGTTGACCCTGTTGCTATTGACCATGTTGCTGATGTAGACATTGTAGAAGTTGGCAGTGTTGTAGCCATTGGAGCTATAATAGCTAATGATGTTGCCAAGGTGGATGGTACTATAGTAGTAACTGTTGGGATAACAGTGGCGGGGGCAGTCTCAAGATTAACTTGTTTTAACTGTATCAAGTTGTTTATCTCCTTTTCCATTTCCTTCAACTGATCATTCAATTGTAGAACCAGGTCCATCATCTCCTCCTGATGTTTTTGGCTCTCCAGGACCTCTCTTTTCTATGGGTGCTTTGAATGAGGAAGTTTTAGTTGTTTTTTGAGAGCTACAATGTCTTCATTCTTCTTCTTGATCAAATTTTTAGCATCCTTGATGTCATTTGGATCATGCCCCAACTCAATTACCAAGTCCTCCAATGACTTGATCCTATTGTCCATGACCTGTGAGGAGGCCTTTTCCAATTTGTGTTGAGTTGTATTGTTATCTAATGAACTATGTAGCTTATGTGTAGCCATGGCCTTCCATGTCAAGGAGGAGTAGATCATCTCTCCTGCCTGCTTGTGGAATTCTATTTGATCAATGGGATGAACAGCGCTGGCCAACACCTCAAAGTTTGTTTTTCTGCAGTCAGTTGATGTCTTTGGTTGCTAGATACTTGGTTGCATGAAGGGCACTTGCATTTTTCCTAGTTTGATGTCAAAAGCTGACATCAACCTGCTCTGATTTGTTGGTGTGTGCTTGAAGTACTGAGCATATGTTTCAGCCTTCAACTTCTCATTTCTCAACTTGATCTCCTTGTACCTATCCTTGATATCCTTTTCTTTATCTGTTGGTCTGGTGAAAAAAGAAACGTCAACACTGAGTTATCTCTCAATCAGTTGAGTATAAGATGTTGATCGTTGTTGTGTTTCTCCTAAAGCAGTTGTGTCTTTGCTTCTTTCCACCATTGTATCAATGTCAATGATTTCCACTAATTCAATGGTTTCTTCCTATTCAGTTACAGGATTTAGCTTGGGCCTCTTCTTGTAACTAATTTCGAACTAATCATCTGTGGTTTCCATAGTAGAACTGGAACCTTCTTCTTTGTTTCTCTTTGGGTTTCTCTCCTCATCTGATGGGGTCTGTAAACCAGGAGGAATATTCATTTTTTCTCCTAGTTCTGGAACCTGCAAGAAGGAACTTTCATCAATTTGTTTCTCTACATCAAACAGTGTATTTTCTACATCCACCACAGTGTTATCCATGTCAATCAGAGTGTTTTCCAACCATCCTAATTGGTTGGCAAACCTCTCAATGTCTGGTCTGGGATGATGGATGAAAGGTCCCAATTTGACCTTCAGCCTCAAATTATTTATGACCCCATGAGGGTCATACTGCCACATAAAGTTGTTTTTGAACTTCATTTGTTGTAACATCTTGTCTGCCTCTGGTCCAGCTTCTCTAGTATTGCAAATGAAGGGGCCCAATTGATTTTTCATTTTGAATTGGGTTTTCTTCCTAACTGCTAGGAAGTTGACTTCATCAGAATTGATGATCTACCTAAAATATTCTAGTGCAAATATCCTCATAGGGAGGTATTTGGGAAGTTTATAAGGGGCAAATTGGAATCCATAAATTCTAATCTCTATGTGGTTCTGGTACAAATACCAGTCTCCCACCTTGTTGTTATTGGCCAACTGTAACACCCTCTTGATGTCTTGGTTGATTCTGGGTTGAGGACTATTGGTCAGCATGTTCATGACTGGATGGACAAATGAATTAATGAAGTCCTTATAGGTGAATGCAATGGAGTATTTTTGGATCAAGGGTGTCCAATAAATAACTTATGGATACTAACAGGGAATTTATCTGATTGATAATATAAAAACATATGAAATAACATAGAGAAGTACTTGAAGACTCTCTCAGTTGGTAGTCTGGTGAACTGTTCATGCATCCTGTCTGCAATGAACTAAGCATAGTTGTAGATCACAGCAGGAGGCTTGTTTGCGCTAAAGATGGAAAGAAAGGCCAGGACAACCTCATCCACATGCTCATCTGAGGTATATCCTAAGATGCAAGAGAGCATGGTAATAATCTGTCTGCTTCTATCTGAAAAATTGTGGCAGCATAAGGGGGATTAACTGTGGGAGTATGGCGATCCTCTATGATGAAAGTTTGGAAAATTTGGGCTATTTTGGCTAGGTCTAACTTGACATATAGATCCAACAAGTCACCAATAGATAGTGGGGTCTCATTAGGGCTTGGTTGGACCTGCAGCATTTGGATAATAGATTCTGCAGTGATGGTAAATAACACTTGCTAGTCAGGGGTGACAATGGCCCTTTGGCTAGGAATGTAGCAAGTATGATAGAAGTGGATGATGTCAGGGAATGGGTGTACTTCTGGGAACAAATATTTGGGAAAATTAGACTCCCAAAGGTGAATGTCATCATTATAGTTTAGGAATATGTCCTTGCTCCAGTAGTGGAGATTTAGAAGGTAGGCTAGGGAAGTAGTGTCCTTTATTTGAAAATATGTCTGCCAGGTGGTCGATGTCTAGGTGAGGAGTTTGCAGAGGTCTCATGTCTAGGGAGGTTTTGGAAGCCATAACTGAGTTTATAGATATGAATTAGACTTTCAAGGGTTTTAGAAGTGAGGTTTACGAGTTCTGGTACGGTGAGAGGGTAATTACAGTTTGTAAAAGGAGGGTTTTGGGGTATACAATTAAGCTTGTCTTTAATTTAGGTAAATTCCTTAATTTATTTCAATTAATTAACCTCTCAATGTAAACTGTACATTTTCAAATTCAGGGGTCATTCTAGTTTTTCCAAGAATACCTAGAAATCGATGGTTTGATGTGCAGACTGGGTTCAATAGCGAATGCAGAGGGTACAATAGCTTGAGCTATCAACTGGTTGCTTGAATTAGGTGTCCGAAGCTTCTTCAGGCAGCAGACGGTGGTCAATTTGGTCGCAGAGTTCAGGGTGTCACAAAATGGCTTGAGCAGCAGTTGTAGTGAAAAATGAGCGAAAAGAGTGAATTGGGGCTTTTCAGACCTATTAACGGGTAACGATCACATTTTGGCGCAGAAAATATAAACGAATAGTGGGTAGTTTTCAACTTGGGCGAGGAGGTGGTTTTCTGGGCCATCGCACCACTTTTGGAGGGAAAACTGTATTTTTCCTGAGAATGTGATGTCCCCTGGTGCCGCCACGTAGCAGAACAACGCCCGGGAAAAACTGTGAATCTCGCATGCTCTCGGGCTACTATCGGTCGAACAATGAACCCGCGTGATGTGGATGTGCACCATTGGATCTGGGGGTAGGAGATCAGACGGCTGTCGCATGGTTAAGATGCATGGAGGGAATCGGGAAATGGATTTGCGGGGTCCAGTGTTTAATTACAAATAATTGTAATTAATTATTGTATAAGGTCGGTATTAAATATAAGCAGCGGGTTTAATAAAGTGGTACCACGGGTTATGTGGCAGGGTTTTTTTAACCCTAGCAAGGGTTGGTGGGTTAAAAAGGCATGTTGAGGAAATATGAAGCGGGGAGATTAATTAGCTAATGCGAGGGGGATAAAAACTTAGGATAAGGGGGTTTTTAAGGGTTTTTGAAGGGAAATAGGAAAATTAATAAGGGGGGGAAGGTAATATTTGCAATGGGGAATGGGTTTCACACTAAGGAAAAGAGGTTTTGGGTAGGGGGATGATTTTTTGAAGGGTAATTACTAGGTGAAAAGTGTGAAACCAAGGGGTAAGGGTCAAAATGAGGGGAAAAGGGGATTTATAAGTGATAAAGGGATAATGGGGAAATTAGGTAAACCAGCTTATGAATATCTTTTCTTTCTCATAAATGCTCTTGCACATGAAACACAAGATTAAGAATATTAAATATGCTTTTGATTCAGCAACCTTGTGTATTTGCAACCTTTCTTCTACCTACCCTTTATTTATCCTAACATTTTTTCTTCACTTTGTTGGGTGCATTTGAGCTTGCTAACCCTTTATTTCCTTTTTTTTTTACAAGCAAACTATCTAATTCTAACCTTATAACTTCCAATGGATCAAATTAAACTAATGGGCTCATTTTTATTCTTTAGCTAACTACTGATCTGCCAAGGTTAAACAGTTTGGCTAGATCTTTATTCTCTAGCTATCAACATGAATTTAAAACATTAATGAGTCAAGATTAAGCTATTTGACCATCATGGATTGTGGCATTACTAACAAGCTGCACACAACCTTATTTTGCATAGTAAAGTAAAAAGTAGTGGCATTTGAATTTGCACACTTTCATGATCTGTTTTATTTTCTTTTGGGGTTTATATTTTTCACTTTTTTTTATCTTTTTCTCTTTCTTTTTGTCCTTCGATTATTCTTTTAGGACATACCCTCTTCACATTTTTTAACTTTTTTTATGGAAAACATTTTGCAGAAAGAAAAAGTATGTACAATATTACAAGGCTAACCATAGCCAATTCAAAAGTATGAATCCTATTATTATAGGACCCTAACATTGGCTCCACATGGGGATGGCATTTCCTGGTGAAATTTCAAAAACTTTAAGATCAGTAGCCTTTGAAACTGTGACTGAAGGTAACTTGTAAATTGTTCTTCTATGATTTTGCTTTATTCATACTTATTATGGTGAACCCTTCAAAGCTCGGGGCCTTCTCTCCGGACTTCAACTTCAAAATATTACCATCCAATCCAATCTAAACTCTGCAATGTTATATACAATGGTTAAAGTAAAGTGAAGTACTATTAATTTGTGGATAAGTAATTCTTTAGCATTCTACCATTGACAGGTCCTCCTGGTAGATCTGATCCATCTAATTCTCTCAAGAAAAAGGCATTGTTACCTCTGTAACCATAAATGACATAAGGGCCTTGCCATAGGAAATAAAAATTTCCATGTCTGCCCTTATCTCCTCTTCTAGAATTCCATTTAAGTACTTTGTCACCTATGTAAAAATCATCAGCTTTGGTCTTTTTGTCAAAAATATTTTTGATTTTATCCTGGATTACTTGTGATTTGACATAGACTTGTTCTCTGGTTTGTTGCAAGTGTATTGTCCAATAATCCTCCTTTGGATATCATTTGGTTCTACCTGCAACTCCTGGATGATATTCATCATTTGTAAAGAGCATGGAAAAAGAGCATGCATACCATATACTAGTTGATAAGGAGATGTACCAATGGACTTTTTTGTAGTTAGTCTGTCTGCCCATGAGGCATTGACCAACTTTTTGGTCCATGTCTTTTTGTTGTCTTCCAGTAATTTCTTAATGATATTGACAAGGATTTTGTTTGAGGATTCTGCAAATCCATTATCTTAAGGGTAATAGGCAATGGAATGGCCAAGGGTAATGTGATATCTATTACAAAAGTCTACCATTTTCTTGGATTTAAAAGCAACTGCTTTATTAGTAATGAGCTTTTGGGGGCATCCAAATCTTGATAGGATATTGTTTTCAAGGAATGAGATAATGACAGAGTTTTTTGTTTTCCTAGAAGGGATGGATTCTATCCATTTGGTAAAGTAATTAGTGGCTGTCAAAATCCATTTATGTTGGGCTGAGGAGGTTGGGTGAATTTCTCCAATGAAGTCTAAACCCCATTGTTGAAATGGCACCTTGGTGGATATAGGTTTGAGAGGTAAAGGTAAAAGCTTCCTCTTTCCCTCAAATATCTAACACTTATGACAGGAGGTCACATGTTTCTTAACATCTGCAAAAAGGGTGGGAAAATAAAAACCAACCCTCAGAATTGTGTCAGCAGTAGTTTTCCAATACAAGTGTCCTCCACAATCTCCTACATGAAATTCTTTCATAATTTTATCAGCTTCATCTTTCAGTAAACAATTTAAAAGAATGTCACCATTGGCTTTCCAAAATAAAGCATTATCTATGATACAATAGTTCAATGATTTCATTTTCAAAAATCTAGCTTTAGTTCTAGATTAACTAGGAGTATCTTGTAATTTTAGTAAAACAAATATGATATCTTCATACCAAGGTGAATTTGTAAAAGCTTCACTGATCTGTGGAGTCACCATCTCTTCCTGATCATCTAGGGAACTAATGAAATTTATATCTACGGCCTGACAGTTCGATTCATCCATGAGTTTGGCTAAACCTTGGCCTTTTATAAGTTTTGTAGGCTTTATTTCTATGTCATATTCCAAAATAGTGGAAATCCATTTGTCTCTCTTTCCTTCAGGCCCATTTTCTGTCAAAATTTCCTTTACTACTGAATTTGGAACATAAGCAATGATGTGTGAATACAAGATGCACACTCTGAAATTTTTAATAGCCTTCACTAAGGCTAGTGCTTTTTTTTCCATTATGTTGTACTTTAGTGTTGCAAAATGCAATAGGTTGCCCATATCCTTGGTAATTCTTTTGCAACAAGACTGCTGCAATAGTATGTTCTGAAGCAAAAGAAAAAATTATTAAATCTTTCTGAAAATCAGGACTTATGAGGACTAGAGTTTTGGTAAGGGCTTATTTGATGGCCTCATAGGATTGTTTAGCCTCCACTATCCACTTAAGTGCTGAATTTTTCCTTAACATGTTATTTAGTTCTCTAATTAATTCTGCTAAATTTGAAATGAATCTCCTAAGAAAATTTATTTTGCCTAAAAATGACTGTAATTCTTTGATGTTTCTAGGATGGGTGATAGTCAGGATTTCCTCTATTCTAGCAGGATCTATTCTAATTGTATCTTTGGATATTATGTGTCCCAAGAGTTTACCTTCCTCTAGACCAAAGACTGTCTTTTTGGGATTTAAGGAAATACCAAATTTTCTGCATTTAATGACAACTCTTCTCAGGTGATCTAGATGCTCATTATCATATTTAGAAAAGACCGTGATGTCATCTTAGTAAACAACTAGAAAGTCATGGATCTCTTTGGAAAAAGATATTTCCATAGCTCTTTGAAATGTTTCTCCTGAATTCATTAACCCAAAAGGCATCTTCAAGTACATGAAAGTACCCCAAGGAGTAGCAAATGCAGTCTTTGCTTGGTCCTCTGGTTGAACTAAGATTTGGCTATATCCAGAAAACCCATCAAGTAATGAAATTCTGGATGAACCAACTACCCTCTTAAGAACATGGTCCATGTTTAAGAGAGGATAGTTGTCTTTCAATGAGACTTGGTTTAAGTTTCTGAAATAAACACAGAGTTTGAGTTCTCTTGTTTTCTTCCTAGTAGTGACTAAGTTTGAGACCCATTCTGAATATCTAATGGGCGCTATGATTTGGGCATCATACATCCCTTTTACTTCCTTTTCAATTGGTGGAATAAGAATTGGATTAATTCTCCTAAGATTTTGTTTAAAGGGCTTATGGTCTTCTTTGATAGGTATCTTGTGTTGAATTATGCTGGTGTCATAAGACTTAAGGTCTTCATAACTCCAGGCAAAGACATATTGAAACTCTTTGAACAAATTTATATATTTAACCTTTTCATCTAGAGGTGAGGCTTTTGATATTTTAATGAGCTTAGGTTTTTCGTGAGTTCCTATGTTACATTCTTCTATATCAGCTCTTAAAGGCTCCATTTTTGGTTTCCTAGGTACATCATTTGAATCAAACAAATCTTCTAATGGGACTAATCCCTTAGGCAAAAAGTTATTTTTACGATTTAGAATTTCAGGATCATCATTCATTATTTCTTCTATTTCTATATTTTCCAAGTTATCTATTTCTACTTAGTGGAATTAGTGGGTGTACCTATATCTAAAATATTTACTTATATGTCACTATATATGTTAGTTTCTATTGTACAGTCTATATCTATATTACTGTTTTGAAACTCACCTTCAGCATTCATGAAATCCTAAATTTGAGAATCTTGTGAGAAAATCTACCAATCTTTCAAATTGTTAGGTATAACTGGCCTATGTCTCACTTCTGCAGTGTACTGGTGATTGGACTGAAAAGGCAATTTGTAGGTACTAGCAAAAGTGGCCAAACTATGAGCTTGCATATTTTGTTTTCTAGGAATGGCGGCAAAGTCTATTTCCAGAAGGTCTTTAACCAAATCTAGGACAGTATCTCTATATTGGCCAAGTCTGGGATTGTTTACAGAGTATTCACCTTTGATTTATTTAATAGTCAACTCTAAGTCTCCCATTATAGAAACTCTCTTGGCTCCAAATTTTCTAACCATTTGTTGTCCTAATATTAGAGCTTCATATTCGGCCATGTTTTTTTGCATTTAAAATTTAACCTAAATGCATGACCTTCAGAATGATTATTTTCCATGTTGTGAATCCACACTCTTGCACCTGCCCCTAGCCTATTCACAGAGCCATCAAAATCCAAATGCCATAGGGACTCATGAAAAATGTTTTCACTATCAGGATAATTGTACTTTTCTTCTATAGTTGTGATTTTATTTTTATCATGTTCTGAATTGTACAAGATGAAAGAATCCATATCAGAATGCATGAAGTATATAGGAAAATTATGTGGTTTTTCTGCACTACTCACCATGTATTTCATCAAGGTCTCTCTATAAAGTTTCCCTTGTTGGCCAAAAATAGATATGGTGGCATATGACATATCTAATTGTAAAGATCCTTGTAATTTTGCTCCCCATGAGCGAGATAGCAGCATTCCATACTTGGGTGGGATGTTGGCAACTACTATGTCCATGACAATACTCTTTACTGGGCACTGGACTAGATTTACACACAAATCCTTGATAAGGTTGAGGCATTTAACCTGGCTAGAGTTAAAGGAAAATAGGTCCTTATATGGTCTAGTGATATCTAAGTTTAGTCTCTCCATGATAGCTTTTGGCATTAAGTTATGGAATGCCCCTGAGTCTAGCATAGCATTATGTAGTATTTTGTCATGAATGTTCAAGCTAATGTAGAAAGGAGGGATACCCCTTGCTGATGTGTATCATTCACCTCAGGGCCAAATAGTAACTCAGGTTGATCATCATTCAAATTCACAGCATCCTCTCCTTCACCTATATTTAATGTTTCAGTGATTTGTGATCTATAGGATTCATTTTTCACTAGCTTGATCAAAGGAACTAATATTTTCAATTTTGCTATCTCATTCTTATGTTCAAAGGCAATGGAGTTTTGCTTGATTAGATGAGATCTTTCTTAGCAAATGTGGTCTATGTGTTTTTATCTTCTTTTTTAGTACTTGGCATTTCAATCTGTGTTTCAACGGTTTTGTTTTGAATTCTCTTATTTGGATTGATTTGAGTAACAGTTTCAGTTTGAGTTTCAGGTGAAGTTATATCTACAATTTTTGGGTTGGAAGTCTCCTGAGTTCCCCTAGGGAGGATTTGTAAAACTTTGGTGACAGGAGATTATGTTATCTTTTTAGTTTGGGTTTGGATTGATCTCTTAGTGGGAGTTTCATTGTTATTTTTACTTCTCAGGCTATACTGTTTGTGAACCTCATATATGGCAGATTCATAGCCATGTTTAAAGTCAAAGGACTCTCTAGACTCTAATTGCAATTGTTGTAGCATGTACAATTCCTACTCTTCTTGAGTAAGAAAAACAGCATCTTCATTTTTTATCCCTAATAATTTTACCTGGGTGTCATCCTCTCGCTCATGGTTTTGTGAACCCTCAGCATAGTTTTCCTGGAAGGGTGGCCTAATTTGCTAATCTGGTATTTCATTTTTTCCAGTGTTAGGATTCTCTCTAAAGTTTGGGTTTCTTATTGGAGTTGATTGTTGATTCTCCCACTAAATTTTTCTTTTCATATTTTCTAATCTATCCATTATTCTTTCTACACTCTTTGCTAAACTATCTATTTTACCATCATAAGTTGAAGTTTCCTCTTTAATGACAACTCTTTTTTCATTTCTCATTCTAGCTTTCTTGGCTAATAGATTGGCTTCTACACTAACAGCATTACTTTGCATTTGTTCTAGCGTTTTAGGATTTCTTTCTCTTAACTGGTATGACAGTCAATGTCAAAACCATCAGAGAATTTGATCAATTGTAGGTCTAGTGGAGGCTTAACATCCCTAGTTAATATTTGGGAAAACAACCTCATTTGGACATCAGATTCATAAATCTCATGCAATTCAAAATAGTCAGTCATTTTGTTCACATGGTGTTAGGCAGTATACTGACCAGTAGCATCAAACAAAAAGATTTTACTTTGATAATCTTGGGGCATGGCATGGAGTTGTGTTGGTAAGACCAAAGGTGCATATATGTCTGCCATGGCTGAGATTCTAGTTTGACTAGGGGGAAAAGTACTGGTGCTTGAGGAAGGGCTTGAAATGGATGGAGATGAACTAGATGAGGTTGAGGTGTTTGGTTGGATAGGAAGCTAATGAATAAGTGGTTTAGGGGAAGGAATTGTGGTGGATATTATTGGTGAGGTGCTAGTAAATGAAGGTGTATTTAAAGTATTTGAAGATTGTGGAGAAATTTCAGAGGCAACAGTAGTGAGGGCATCTATTTCAACTGATTTTTGAAGGTAAGAATCATCTATATGGCTTATCAATGTAGAGGTTAAATCTTCTAACTTGTCAAAAGTATCCAGCACAAGTTTATCTAAATCTGGATGTATAGGCACCTTTTTTGACTCAATGAATTGAATAAAATTAGGGTCTAACACAGTTTCATGAATTGCATTTTCTGATTTAGTTCTAAACAATGAGAGGTCAAATGAAAAATCAAACGGAATTTCCTCTAAAGTTGATAATTCCTCAGGGAGTGAATTTAACTAACTGGCTACTACTTGCTTGAGTTTCTACTTTCTTTGGTTTTCTTAAAATCCTGTCAAGGTCATCAATTATTCTAGCAGGGCTTGGATTTGGATTTGTCTTGGTATAGTGAGTCTTCTTGGGAGCCACAATTTTAACTTTTTAATTGTTTTTTGAAACTTTTCAGCAACAACTCTAAAATTACCTTAAGGGGCAAAAGATGAGAATTAGTATTTCCTTAAAGATTTATTACACTGAGGATCAAAGTCCCCAGTATGGTCGCCAGTAATGTTATCACTCCAAAATTTATTTTGAGTTGTTAGAGAAAGAAATCACAGAGGTAACCACAAACCAACTTTGGAGATTAAGATCTAGCCTTCCTAATTCTCAGAGAGGGCTCTCTCTTTATGTTTTAACTTTGTTTAGTTAATTGATTTTAGGCTAGTTATGATTGTACTTGGGTTTTGATTTGGATTTGGTGGTGGGATCACTTACTTAGATGAATAGAGGGATTTCTTATACCATTGGGCTATGGGGTCAACTGTCAAGTAAACACGACTGGATCAAGTTCTAAAAACAGTGTGTACAGGGCAAGATAGTTAAGTTACTTCAGATTGCAAGGGCTGGATGGTGAAGTGGTTTTCAATCGGATCCAGGGAGCAATTAAGAGTTCCTTAGGTCATATTATGATGAAAGTGAAAGAGGTCAACTGGGATGGGAGAGAAATTAAGGATTCTCAAATCTAGATATCAGAGGAAAGCATAGAAATGATCAACTATTCAAAACAGAGTGTACTTAAACAAATTCTAAGATATTTTTCTAGTTAATTCATTCAAGTTTAGATAACATTTCAGTTTTTGAAACACATAAGAAAATAACAAAATATGACAAAGAAAATACTTCACTGCAATAGCTCAACACATGAATCCTATAATATAATCTCTTTATTACTTGGTCCAATCTACTGACTTGAAAAATTGTTACAATAACCCTTAGGTTTATGATCAAAATAAATCTACAAAGGTATAGCAATCCACACACCCAATACTTCAAATTATGGAGTATTTATACAAAAATAATTTACAAAATATCCCAAACTATCTTTGGAATTAATCTAGGAGAAAGAAATATCTTCACGCAAGAAGATAGAAATAGATATTGAAATGTTGTTTGTTGTCCCTGTTTATTAGGTTGTGTTGTCTTTAATCTTCGATATTTTGCCTTTTATTCTCTGCTTTGTTGTTTGGTCTTCACGTTGGATATTCTTTTCACTCTGACCTTTCAACTGATACACTTTCACCTGATACACTTTCATCTGGCTGGCTTGTCCTTATCCTTTTACTGTGCTTTTTAATCTTACTATATACTTTTACATTTTGATTGTGTGTTTCTACAGTAAGCCATTTAATTTCTCCCATGTTTCTGCATCTGGTAATTGGATATTTATCATTTTCCTATAAATCTCATCTGCCTCTGTGTACTTTGTAAAAGTGGGCTTATTCACAAAAAGGTGTTTTACCTCATGCTAGAGGTAAAACAAATTCTCAAAAGTCTGGTATAGGACCTTGCCAGTAGGCATCCCCTTTATAGATGAGGTATTTACCTGATCTCTGGCCGCTTCTCTAATTTTTCTATTGTAGTCCTCCTGTGGCATCAATTTGTCGTTTATTACCAAGGGATTGGGCAAACCTTTTGCCTCAAAACTTCAAACTTAACCATGAATTTTTCTATAGCCAGTTGCATGGTTTGGCACTTACCTTAAAGGTTTAACATTAAATTCCTCTTGGTGAGGACCCTTTTTACTTCTAGTATTGTACCTGTTCTGTCAGGTATCTCTAATTCCTGCAATTCATACTTATTTTTGGAGTTTAGGAAGTTAATGATCCTTGCAGCTTCCTCTGGCATGCCTCCCATTTATGCTTTTACTCTCTGTATGGCTTCTGTAGCCTCTTTTACTAAATCAATCTGCTCAAAAATTACTTGGATGGATGGCCAAATATCATTGACAGAGTCAATGATACTGGCCCACAATTGTTCCTTGGCTTGTCCAAGGGGTTCCTTCAAAGTTAATTCCTTCTCCAAGCTTTTTATTCTTTCATTCATCCTGGTTTATTTCTGCACTTCTTCGTTGTGCATAATCTTTGCAAGATTATAGTCAGTCTCTAGATTGGTTACCTTTTCCTTTGTCTTGTTCATTTCTGTGGTCTGAATGGACATGTATTCCATTGCTTTGACCAACTTACTAGCCTCATCACCTATTGACCCTGTTGCTGTTGACCCTGTTGCTGATGTAGACATTATAGAAGTTGGCAGTGTTGTAACCATTTGAGCTGTAGGAGCTAATGATGTTGCCAAGGTGGATGGTACTGCAGTAGTAACTATTGTGATAGCAGTGGAAGGGGCAATCTCAAGACTAGCTTGTTTTAATTGTATCAAGTTGTCTATCTACTTTTCATTTCCTTCAGCTGATCATTCAATTGTAGAACCAGGTCCATCATCTCCTCCTGATGTGTTTGGCTCTCTAGGAACTCTTTTGTCTGTGGGTGATCTGAATGAGGAAGTTTTAGTTGTTTTTGAGAGTTGGAATTGCTCATTCTTCTTCTTGATAAACTTCTAAGCAGCCTTGATGCCATTTGTATCATGCCCCAACTCAATTACCAAGTCCTCCAATGACTTGATCTTGTTGCCCTTGGCTTTTGAAGAGGCCTTTTCCAATTTTTATTGAGATGTAATGTTATCTAATGAACTCTGCAGCTTATGTGCAGCCATAGCCTTCCCTGTCAAGGTGGAGTAGATCATCTCTCCTGCCTGCTTGTGGGATTCTATCTGATCAATGGGATGAATATCCCTAGCCAACACCTCGAAGTCTGTTTTTCTATAGTCACCTAATATCTTTGGCTCCTGGACAGTTGGCTGCATGAAGGACACCTACATTTTTCCTGCTTTGATGTAAAAGATGACATCAAATTGCTTCGATTTTCTAGTGTGTGCTTGAAGTACTGAGCATATGTTTTAGCCTTCAGCTTCTCATTTCTCAACTTGATCTCCTTGTACCTATCCTTGATATCCTTTTCTTTATCTACTGGTCTGGTGAAAGAAGAAACCTCAACACTACGTTGTATCTCAATCAGTTGAGTATTAGATATTGATGGCTGCTATGTTTTTCCTGAAGCAGTTGTGCCTTTTCTTCTTTCCACCATTGTATCAGTGTTAGTGAATTCCACTGATTCAATGGTTTCTTCCTGTTCAGTTACAGGATTTAACTTGGGCCTCTTCCTGTAACTGATTTCGAACTGCTCATCTGTGGTTTCCATAGCAGAACTAGAACCTTCTTCTCTGTTTCTATTTGGGTTTCTCTCCTCATTTGCTAGTGTCTGTAAAAAAGGAGGGATATTCATTTGTTCTCCTAGTTTTGGAACCTACAAGAAGGAACTTTCATCAATTTGTTTCTCTACATCAATAAATGTATTTTCTACATCACTACAATGTTATCCATGTCAATTAGAGTGTTTTCCAACCATTCTGATTAGTTGGCAAACCTCTCAATGTCTGGTCTGGGATGATGGATGAAAGGTCCCAATTTGACCTTTAGCCTCAACTTATTTATGAACCCATGAGGATCATATTGCCACATAAAGCTTTTTTTGAACTTCATTTGTTGTAACATCTTGTCTGCCTCTGTTTTAGCTTCTCTGGTATTGCAAATGAAGGGGCCCAATTGATTTTTCATTTTGAGTTAGGTTTTCTTCCTAGTTGCTAGGAAGTTGACTTCATCAGAATAGATGATCTGCCTAAAATATTCTAGTGCAAATATCCTCATAGGGAGGTATTTGGGCAATTTATAAGGGGAAAGTTGGCATCCATAAATTATAATCTCTGTGTGGTTCTGGTATAGATACCAGTCTCCCACCTTGTTGTTCTTGGCCAACTATAACAACCTCGTGATGTCTTGGTTGATTCCAAGCTGAGGGCTACTGGTCAGCATGTTCATGACTAGATGTACAAATGAATCAATGAAGTCCTTAAAGGTGAATGCAATGGAGTATTTATGGATCAAGGGTGTCCAATAAATAACTGATATTTGATTTCCCTTGGTATCCAACTTTTGGATGCTGACAGGGAATTTATCTTATTGATAATATAAAAACATATGAAATAACACAGAGGAGTACTTGAAGACTCTCTCAGTTGGTAGTCTGGTGAACTATTCATGCATCCTATCTGCAATGAATTGAGCATAGTTGTAGATCATAGCAAGAGGCTTGCTTGGGCTAAATATGGAAAGAAAGGCCAAGACAACCTCATCCACATGCTCATCTGAGGTATATCCTAAGATGTAAGAGAGCATGGTAATAATTTAGCTTCCTCTCTCTGAAAAATGGTGGCAGCATAAGGGGGACTATCTGTGGGAGTATGGTGGTCCTCTATGATGAAAGTTTGGAAAATTGGGCTATTTTGGCCAGGTCTAACTTGGAATATAGATCGAGCAAGTCACCAATAGACACTGGGGTCTCATTAGGGCTTGGTTGGACCTGCAGCATTTGATTGATAGATTCAGCAATGATGGTAAATAACACTTGCTTGTAAGGGGTGACAATGGCCCTTTGGCTAGGAATGTAGCAAGCATGGTAGAAGTGAATGATGTCAGGGAATGGGTGTACTTCTCAGAACAAATATTTGGGCAAATTAGACTCCCAAATGTGAATGCCATCGTTCTGGTTTAAGAATCTCTCCTTACTCCAACAGTGGAGCTTTAGAAGGTAAGCTGGGGAAGCAGTATCCTTCATTTGAAAATATTTGTCTGCTAATGCCAGGTGGTCGATGTCCAGGTGAGGATTTTGCAGAGGTCTCACGTCTAGGGAGGTTTGGGAAGCCATAACTGAGTTTATAGATATGAATTAGACTTTGAAGGGTTCTAGAAGTGAGGTTTAGGAGTTCTAGTATAGTGAGAGGGTAATTACAGTTTGTAAAAGGAGGGTTTTGGGGTATACAATTAAGCTTGTCTTTAATTTAGGTAAATTCCTTAATTTATTTCAATTAATTAACCTCTCAATGTAAATTGTACGTTTTCAAATTCAGGGGTCATTCTAGTTTTTCCAAGAATACCTAGAAATCAATGGTTTGATGTGAAAAATGGGTTCAATGGTGAATGTAGAGGGTACGGTAGCTTGAGTTGTCAACTGGTTGCTTGAATTAGGTGTCTAGAGCTTCTTCAGGTGGCAGGTGGTGGTCAATTTGGTAGCAGAGGTTCAGGGTGTCGCAAAATGGCTTGAGTAGCAATTGCAATGAAAAACGAGTGAAAAGAGTGAATTGGGGCTTTTCCGGCCTTTTAACAGGTAATAGTCACATTTTGTCGCAAAAAATATAAATGAATAGTGGGCAGTTTTCGGCTTGGGTGGGGAGGTGGTTTTCTAGGCCATCACACCACTTTTGGAGGGCAAGCGGTATTTTTTGCGAGCACACAATCTCACCTGGTGCCGCCACGTAGAAGAACAGCGCCCAAGAAAAACCGTGAATCTCGCGTGCTCTAGAGCTGCTATTGGTCAGATAGTGAACCCGCACGATATGGATGAGCACCATCAGATCTGGGGGTAGGCGATCGGATGGTTGTCGCGTGGTTAAGATGCACGAAGGGAATCGGGAAAGGGATTTGCGAGGTCCGGGGATTAATTACAAATAATTGTAATTAATTATTGTATAAAGTCGGGATTAAATATAAGCGGCGGGTTTAATAAAGTGGGACTAGGGGTTATGTGGTGGGGTTTTTTAACTGCACCAAGGGTTGGTGGGTTAAAAAGGCATGTTGGGGAAATATGAAGCTGGCAGATTAATTAGATAATGCGGGGGGAGTGGGGGGGGGTAAAAACTTAGGATAAGGGGGTTTTTATGGGTTTTTGAAGGGAAATAGGGAAATTAATAAGGGGGGAGGTAATATTTGCAATGGGGAATGGGTTTCACATTAGGGGAAAGAGGTTTTGGGTAGGGGGATGATTTTTGAAGGGTAATTACTAGGGAAAAGTGTGAACCAAGGGGTAAGGGTCAAAATGAGGGGAAAAGGGGATTTATAAGTGATAAAGGGATAATGGGGAAATTAGCTAAACCAGCTTGTGAATATCTTTTCTTTCTCATAAATGATCCTACAAATGAAACATAGGATTAAGCATATTAAATGTGCTTTTGATTCAGCAACCTTGAGCATTTGCAACCTTTCTTCTACCTACCCTTTATTTATCCTAACATTTTTTCTTCACTTTATTGGGTGCATTTGAGCTTGCTAACCCTTTATTTCCTTTTCTTTTGACAAGCAAACTATCTAATTCTAACCTTATAACTTCCAATGGCTCACATTAAACTAATGAGCTCATTTTTATTCTCTAGCTAACTACTGATCCACCAAAGTTAAACAATTTGGCTAGATCTTTATTCTCTATCTATCAAGATGAATTTAAAGCATGAATGAGTCAAGATTAAGCTATTTGACCATCATGGATTGTGGCATTACTAACAAGCTGAACAGAACCTTATTTTGCATAGTAAAGTAAAAAGTAGTGGCATTTGAATTTGCACACTTTCACGATCTGTTTTATTTCCTTTTGGGGTTCATATTTTTCACTTTTTTGATCTTTTTCTCTTTCTTTTTGTCCTCGATTATTCTTTTAGGATATACCCTCTTCGCATTTTTTAATTTTTAATATGGAAAACATTTTGTAGAAAGCAAAAGTATGTACAATATTACAAGACTAACCATAACCAATTCAAAATTATGAATCCCATTATTATAGGACCCTAACATCTCCCTCATCCAAACTCTGATTCAGCCAATGTTTTTTTTTGAATTTGGGTATTTATTCGTAAGGAATCCGGATTTGCTATTTGTTTCTAAAAATTTTGCTGAAAATTTTTCAGATCTGCTCTGCAAACTCGTGGCCCAAAAAAAAAACCTGCTCCAATACCATGTATATTTTTCTACAAATCTAACTTCAATACCATGTAAAAAAATTTCTACAAATCTAGCTCTGATACCATGTAGAAATTTCCTGTAGATTCACAAACTCATGCAATTTACTAAAGCACAAGACAAGAATCCACTTCTACTATCAACCAACAGAAGCGAATAGATCGATGAAAACAATATGAACAAGAAGAAGATAAATAAATGGCACATAACACAATAAGTATCCGGGGAAAGCCTCAACTGAAAACCCCCACCTTATATATTTCATTAAATCAGAAATCCAAGATGATAATACAATGCTTGTTCTCACAAGAACAAACCCAACACTTAGTATGATCAAGCTCCCTTCTCACAAGCAAGCTCAATCCAATCTCTAACCTCTTCTACTGCTCTCCAAACCCCTGATTCCTTGTGCCCTTGATCAGGGAATTTATATGAATACAATATGCTTTGCTCAACCTTGAGCTTAACCTGCATAAGTATTTCATATCTTCCACCTAATGACTTCCTTTGGCCAATAGTTAGCCAAATTTCCAAGCCTCCAAGCTTCTAATTCTTTGCACAATTCCTGAGAGAATTAACCTGTATTTAAAGGGAAATACTCACTGGGAAATCCTTAACTAATTTCATGCACGATATTTACAACTCAGTAAATCATACAACTGATAGTACATTGTCCCTGCACTCTAGTCTCAACTAGGTATTTCTCTAAATTGACATGCATGAGTTTCTCATGAGGGAATCTTCGGCTAACTGGAGTGATACTTGTGGATGCACTAGTGCACCAACTGGTTATTAATACTCTATTAGTTCCATAAATAGGTAGAACTAATTTAACTAAACATAACTCAGTAAAATGAGTTATCTAATTACAACTCATAAATGAACTCATCTTGGACCCCTCAAACTTAGCGATCACACTTACATGACTTCAAATAGACTTCCAACTCAAAATTCCTAAGTTAACTAAGTCAAATTAACTTAGTTAACTATTACAAGTTGCTATGAGAAAAGAATTAAAATTTTAATTCACAATTTAATTCAAGTACAAATTAAATTGGCATTTCTGGATTCTATTTTTAACATTTCTTGTTGCTATTTTCAACACACCTGAAATGGTTATCTCTATGTTTACATGGGACCCAACCCTGACTTTGTATACGTATTTCTTAGTCAGGAGTCGGCCCCAAATCCAATGGTGAACATTGTTAATTATATTGGTCCCGACTCTAACCTTGTGTATGATACATAGTCGGGGGTCGGCCCAAAGCACCATAAGAGATATCACCTCAATTGTACTGGCCCGACTCAAATCTAATTATTAATCATTAACACGAAGGATGCATAATGGTTTGAAGCAGTCGTAAATAAAATACATGCCAATTTGGTTGTCATGCTAATTCTTTCAGTGCATTAATTGGTTTTGATTAATTCATTTATGCGTTCACATTATTGTTTTGGCCTTTCATATATGGAAGAT
The DNA here is from genome assembly GCA_000404065.3 of Pinus taeda. Taxonomy (NCBI): domain Eukaryota; kingdom Viridiplantae; phylum Streptophyta; class Pinopsida; order Pinales; family Pinaceae; genus Pinus; species Pinus taeda. The sequence goes on from APFE031191780.1 coordinate 112,647, forward strand.
TTGGGAGTCTTCGGTCTCGATGCTGACTAGATTATAGGATCATAAATGAAAGAATCATAACCAAATAATGGACTAAAATTTATCAACCGTAAACCTCACCAAGCCCAATATCCATAAATTATTCTATCTTAGAGAAATACCAAATATATAAATTGCATATGGAAGGACAAATGTTTCAAGCAATAACGACAATAAAGAATTTACAAATGTTTCAAATAACAAAATTAACAATCAAATGTGAGCATGTTAAATTATACAAAGAATGACCACATGTTAGTATTTTGTGCTAGAATTTCAAATTAGCAACTAACTATAGAAATGCGAGAATTTTATTGTCGAATGTGAGTATTTTAGTGTAGAAATGCAAGCAGTTTGAGTTAGGATTTATAACTAAAAATATTTTCTAGCATTCTAAGCTAGAATTAGAATTAATTAATGTTTGTCGAACTATGAGAATTTTAATAATAAAATGTGCCTTTTGCTCCCCTTTAGTTGGTTTTTACATTGTTGCGCAAGTTCAGTTAGCAAAGTGGATAAACAAATCGAAAAGGGAAAATATTAAAAATTCAATCAGTTATGTTGAAAAACAAAAATGTGAGTCAATTTAATGCTCTAGTTTACATTTGTTTACAAGATAAATGTATATTTGGTTGGGTTCAACCAAATAGAGTTACATAAATAAATCATCCAGTTTACAATGATCTACAGAAATAGATGTATATTTGGTTGGGTTCAACCACTGCAACTCCCATGTCTTCAATTATCAGTATATCAGATGAAAACACAATCTGATAGCAGTTACAAAAAGTTGTGTTTTCTCAAGGAAAGAATATCCATAGGAACAACACAAAACATATCACTAGTAGATACGAACTGTAAAGCTGAGAAAAGGCTTGGTAACATTGGCCTGATTGCATGGACCCAAAGAGTTGCAATGGATACTTCATTGTCAAATTGGGGTACAATTTCCACAATGTTGCTCGGAAACCGGTCCATATCTCATATTCTTATCAAACAAAGTGAATATCTACCTCTCCATTGGGCTTTGGGGCCTAAGAGGTGTGCCATTGTGTGGCCCGAATTTGGAGAGGACGTGCTTTGCGAGGCTCTCGATATAAATGGAAGCATACAAACCCTCATTGCACTGAGATAAATAAGGTGTTGAACAACATGAACGACATGTGAAGATCCAACAACATTTAATAATTGTGTGCATGTGGCAATGGATTGAATTCATATGGCGCATTGGGTGCATTAAGGTCGGGTGTCATAGGAGTCAGGTGCATAGCTAAGTTAGCAAGGAAGAGATAAGGCTAACCTTTGATGTCATTGGGTCTAACCTCCAAATTGGCACAATGGGGCACAGCAAAGAAGCCTAACCCCGACCTCACATTTTGGGAAGCTAGTAGGTCAGTCGGTTCCAAAGGAGCAGTGGGGCTCATTATTTAAGAGCATGAGGAGCCTGACTCAACTAGTAAATTTTAGAAATTCTAATTAATTTTTAAGTATAATAAGCCTACCATTCCTCTCTTCACTTAAACACTTGTTGTCATATCATTTCCATATGAACCATTATTTTTTATTTTAATTTCATTTCACAAGTAATCGCATTAGTATTTGGTAGTCTACTCTCAAATTATTTTTATTATTACTTAAATAAATATTTAAAAAATACATATATAGAAGAATTTTTCCTTATATACATTTCAATGTTCTTTTTGCATAAGCTTTGATATACTTTTTTTGTTATCTAAAATCAATTATTTTAAAGCTATGGACACTTTCAAAATAAATCAAAATATAATCAAAATTTTAAATATATAAATTTTCAATGAAGCCTTTTTATTTGAAATAATTTCATGTTCACACATATCATTTCAACCAAATAAACTGGATGCACAAAATTCATATATGCAAATAAGCAGTGACATGCCACCAAGTGGCTCTTGTTAGATAAATTTCCTTTATCCATTTGCCAACTATAGCAAAGTTAAAGACTACTAAATTATTGGCTTTGTTCGTTCCCTATTGTGTCTTATGTCATTTCTACATCAAGCGAAGAGTTTCTGAGTAGAAATCCTCAAAAGAAACAACAGCAGATACCTAATACAGAAACTAAAGCTCTCCACAATGTTTTCCTTCATGAATTGGGATTTTCTTACTTGGGGTTTCTGAATGGTGAAGGGGAAAACATGGCACAAAAGGTTGGAATTGAGGAGTGTGGGCAGAAAGAGGATAAATCATCATCTCAGGGCTTGTCTGGTTCTCAGGTTCTGTACCAACAGAACTGGCAGGCTTAGATGATCTACAAGATTGAAGTTGTGGAAATTTCAGGGTTTCAAGCTGGGAAAAGGGGTAATACAAATGGGATTATTCTGAACTTTGAAAACCCATATGTTACTCAAGCTTTCATTTCTTAGGGGGTGGAGAAGATGAAGAGGCCTGTGAGGTTTGAAAATTCAGCATTGAAGTCGACCTCTTATAGCGTAAGAGAAGCAACTAATATATCTATATTGCCAACATTTGGAGGAAAAATATAACTAATATCTTTGTGTCACCAACATTTGAAGGAAACAAATACCAAGTACAAACACATTCAAATTCTATCCTTATATGAAGGCTCTTATAATTGGCAATGGCCTTCACCATGAACTTTAATGGATAGTGTTTCTTTGATAATGAAAAATACAACCAAGGAAATTAACCAAATACATATCTAATTTCAAATTAACAACCCATTCAGCACAGATTGTAGACAATTGGAAATTTGGTTTGCTTGGAATATACAACTTAGCTAATTAATTGGTCCAAATCTAACTTTCATTTTGGCTTTAATATCTTGGACCAATAACAACAACAACAAAAAAATTAGAGCCAAAGATGTTGAGCAAAAATAAATTAAAAAGAGAAAGTTTGAGCATGTAAGTGCTTGGTACTTAAACCCACGTTGCATATAAAACAAGCAATGTAAATCAGGGATTGTTGTATTAGGTGAATAAAATACACACAGTTCAATATTAGCTTGTTCACTATCAGTGTTTTTATACAAAATTCCAAAAAATCATTCCTTTCATGTGTGCATTTGTATGCTTTCTTCTTGTAGGAAAATTGTACAGATGTGTTAGACATCAAGAGAGGAGGACCAATTAGTATAACTCGATACAAAAATTCAGAAGAGCATTGGATTGATCTCTAGATTACAATGTGTTCCTGTTGTAGCTAATTTGTGCAGAAGTGTTGGAGATGCAAACATAAGGGAGAAATTAGTACAAATTGACTATTTTGAATAACATAATTTAAATTGCATATATTTGCTTTGTAGCTTAAACGTGAAGATTAATTAGAAGAATGCCTATCTTTGGTTGGGCTTCCATTATTTTAAACACGTTGGATCTCGTTGTCTTCATTGACTATAAATCTACCATGTATTTTGAGATTTCGTATCATATACGTGATTGCTTATTTTTTTAAGATAATCTTCAAAAGACATCTATGCTAGGTTGGGAACTAATTGTTTCAAATTTAATTTGTTTCTGATGCAACATTGTAATCTAGTGTTGTTGTTAGACTTGATGATGCAATTAAGACATTGTGAATAGAAAAACAAGGATTTTTTATTGCACATTAGATAGTTAACCATTGTATCCTCTATCATTATACATGGTCGTATTGGTGAATTGCATTCAGCACAAAGTATTTCAAATGGCGTAGAGTAAATGCTTGCAGTTATCAATGTTCCTTCTATATGTTTATAAAGGAGGATAATTAGTATATGTGAAAAGGGAAAAAAATGAAAAACCAATTGCATATGGAGAAGTGGAAGTATTGTTTCAAGTGTACTTACAGAGATTGTTGGAGGGCTCAATTTTCTTAGTTCTTTTGTTACCTTTGCATTCAACTTTTTGATGAATGTTGATTGTGTTTCTCAAAGAGTTCTTTCTTTGACATCTTTCTTGTTTGTTATGTTTTTTAATATCATAATTGGAAAATGTCCTTGTAATTCTTGTTTGATTTCATTGCAGAGTGGTGGAAATGTTTCGAATAACTGCAACTGTAATACAAGACAGAAAAGTTATTTTTTGTTATTTGAAACAACACTAAAATCCAGAATGGGAATAGTAATATAAAACTAATGCAAAGTAATTTATGTTATCATTTCTCTATTGTCATCAAAATTTCCATCTTTAATTTGTAGTGTATATTTCCATCTAATTTTCCATGTAGCTGTGACAACTGCAACAATTGTTCCAATTGGATATGTTTTTGTATTTGTTGCAAGTTATTTTATTGTTGTATCTAGAATGAATTTGTAATATTTACAAATTGATGATATGTTGTGTATAGTGCTTGATGTAGTTAGTAGTAGAATCTAGTCACAATCACCATGATCGTAACTTCTTTCAGGAAAAAATTTAAAATTTTTAATTGCTATTGTTTTCCTAGCAATAGTTTTTGTTGATGTTCTTCAATGAGCTCAGTTGGTGTGAACAATGTGAGTGTCATGATTCCTTCATCATTTGTCAAATTTTCAAGTACTATTTGTTGTGCTTTGTGGACTTTGTCAAGATATGTACTATAAATGACCATGACATCTCGATTGAACAAGTTTCCAGTTTTGTGAATGTGTTGTTCTTCAATTGTAACTGGTACTAAAGATGATGCTTTGGATTAGTGTATGGATGATGTTGATGTGACAAAAGACAAAGTCCGAACTAAAATAAAATGCTGATGAGTATAAATTACATGTTACAATAAAGTCTATTATAGTTTGTTTTAATTGTACTTACTTCTTTGATTCTGTTGCAAGTGATGTTTCTTGTTACTTTTCTATATTTGCTTGTTCTTTAGAGCTACAAGATGAGGAATATGCAACATTAGTGCTAGGATTAAGAATAGAAACATAAATAGTTGATTTGATGAGTAATAGCATAGTGAGAATGGAACATAAATAACTATCAAATTGTTAAGTTGTTGAGTTTTTTTCCTGGTTTGGAAACCCAGCCAGATACAACATGAAAATCCAGGCCATAGCTATCCTGCCTCGAAAATTATAATATATGATTGTGGGTGGCATTATTGAGACATATTATTTTGAAATTGCGGGTGTGGTTGAGTTGTCTATCAAATAATAGAAGGTGATATTTTGTTGAGGGTGAGACCACCCTAGGGTCTTGGGTTGAGAACCCCAACAAAGCAGAGGGAAACCCACAATAAGAAATGCTCAAACATGAATGCTTATTCTACTAAACTGTGTAAGAGTGTCCTGACTCGGGAGTCCTATGTTTGAGTAGATCCCATAGGGTGCAAACCCTTAGCTTCTCTTGATATCTTTGAAACCGAAAAATTATTCAAATGAAACATATACAATAGTAGAAACATAAAGCATGTTCATGATATTAACTTCAAATCATATAAATGAATGAACAATTATGCATCAATGTAAGATTTATAAATGAATTACAATATAAATAGATACATAAACACATTTAATATCAAAAACAGAACAGCATTCCTTTATTGAAGTTAGCTACAAGTAAAGTGTAGAAATACAACCTGAGTCCTTCTTCGGCTCCAAGCGAAACCGTCCTCTAGATTCGTCCTTTCCCGGCCTCAACAATGTTCCTTCATCACCAATACAAGGATATCTTCAAGAAAGATGAAGGATATCTCCAACAAGGAAACGAGGGTTTCTTGAAGCTTTCAAGAGTGCAGGAGGCACAGGGATTTCGTCAGACTCGATCAGAGATAATCTCAATATAGTATCAATATCTCATATCTTCTCCCTTAAGTCCTTCCCATGGAGGTTTATTATACTTCCCCAAATTATTTTTTTCAGTTGGGAAACAGTTCAGCCACGGGAAATAGGAGGTGAGTAACAAGTAAAACCTGTGAACTCTACCCAAAATTAAGGAAATTTATTTTTTTTAAGTGTTTTAACATATGTACGCAGGTTGGGTATATGATGACCCGCGTGTACACGCTTTTATCACAGGGAAAAGTAGCGTATAGGGAATAAAACATTGTTTTTTAGATTTTGGACCAAGTCTGGAAGGAAGGGTTGCCCTAGGCCATAATCAAAGCATCAAATCTACCAAGAGTTGTAAATGGTGCTATAACATATTCCCCCTAATATATGAGGTCAAAAGGGGTACATGATGGATGAAATGTATTAAGTGTATAGAAGGAATCATGCCGAGACCGAGGAGGAGTTCACCATAATTCAGCCTGCCAAGCTAGCAAAAGAGATTAGAAAGAAATTGTTGCCTGGGGTGGGCATACTCATGCTCAGAAATAGTAAAGCATGTTTGCATGTCAAGTACAAAAGAAGATCCAATATGCATACAAGTATAAAGGAACTGAAGATACATAATGGATCATCTGATCATAATCAAGAAAGTACATGTCTGAATATCACACATAAAGAGCTGATCAATGATGCTAAAGTATGAAGCTGATCACTGAAGTCAAGAAACTGATCCAAATAGTACCAAGTGAACATGATGGAATAAATGGTGCTACACCGCAACTCGGGTGCCAACATATAAGATATCGCTATAATGAATTGCAATATATAAGGTGGATGGTGTCAACTATTAGAAACAGGAGAAATCGACAAGTGAACCAAGACATGCTGATGCAAACCCGAGGTCTTCACTGACTGCCATGGTACATTTCTACATAATGGGAATAAATGATCTGAAGTCGACCATGTGAGAAATCATTTGATTACTGGTCATTAATGTATACCGTTAACAAATGCGAGGCTACTCACCAATATTGATGATGAGAGTCAAGGTACCCAGTATAATCTAACAAGAGCGAATAAATGAGTTGTGGTCGAACACTTGGAAGAATCTATCAATAAGGAGACAATTTTCTTTTCCCACTGTCAATAGCGAAGGAATCTACCACTGGTGACTGCAAACCCTAAGGTACTGCCAAATGGACTCTAGATCTCTTTCCCAGAACAATGAGCTGAAGTCGATGGGAAAAGATCCACTAGAAGGAAAGCATTAAGGCATACTTCATCAATCTAGCGCGATTGTAACCTGTAGGCCAATAATGTGGAATGAATCGGACGAACAAAGATGTAGTAACCCAACCAAAGCACATTTCTTATGTAAACAAGATGTGGCTAGTGCACGATAGAAACCCTCTAAACCAACCAATAATGAAAGTTAACACAAAGGCGAGGAATCCACCAATAGGGTCAAATGGAAACCAAGGCACTACATGAATCCCAATGAGTGATAATGAAATTTGATGTTAAACACAAGGGAAACCACTTAGCCAAAGACCTATGATACTAATCAATGTTGAGCATAAGGTGACCTATTTATAATGAAAATAGGGCCAGGGTGTGGCTCTATATATGCCCTCAGAGCAATTTGTCGTTGTTGATAAGAGCAAGACCTGCCATCAAGAAGTTAATGGAGACCTTCTCAAACAGGCACGAACAAAGGACCAATATAGTTGATGTGATAACGAACATGACGCTAACAACTAGGGATGGCCGACTGAAAAATAGGTCAAGAGACACTGCAGAGAGGCCGACTCAGGTTTACTTCCCTTGAACAAAATCACGACTCAACTGTGACTACATGGCAGCATATGATAACTTTGTATAAGTTCATCATGCAGGAGGCACAAGCAAACTCTCCATATGATTGGAAGAGGCAACCAATCGAAGGAGTACTGACTCAATAACAAGGTTAAGGCTCTCCTAAGTCAAACTAAAGCCCATCCCAATGGAGGAAAGATTTACTTTTGAGTGCTTTGTTCAAGGGCGACACAACTGACTCTAGCTGCCATTAAGCATGGAAATAATGTCTCGTTCCCGCTCTTTTTGGAATATATAATATTTTTTGTCTTTTTCTTTTATATGAAGCTTGAAAAAGAATAAAATAATGCTATAGTATAGTGGAAAGAACGAGTGTCAAAAAAACAGATGCTCTAGTTCCTGGGAGGGGAACATTCCTATGCTCAATGCAAAGTGGCAAAACTGGTCAAGGACACTCAAAGGAATGCTCTTTCCATGGGTAAAAGGGTGCATCAAGTCGTAGAGGCTAAGTGATTGCAAGATTGATTTTTCAGAAGACATGGCCGAAAAGTGGCTTAAACACGAGTCTAAGTGAAGCCGGCTCAAGGCCAAAAGGTGCAAATAGTCAACATGCAATGCAACAGTACAACTCAACACAAAGGAGCCTCTAGGGTATAAGGCCAGAAAAATAGCGCAGAAGAATGAGAATGAGTCTTCAACGCACAAGTCATGGCAGGACTAAAGAGGACTCCCGATCCTACTCAATATAGCAGCATGGGTAACAAATGTCAGTGAGGATCTAACTAAGATGCCCATGTAAAGGTTGGCTCTACCATCGCACCATGATTTTAAAGTTAGCGAGTGAAAATGGTTTGTGAACCAAGACACGATGTGGTCAACCCTATGGAAATCATATCACAGTATGGAGGCTAGTATGCAAAATGCAGAGGAAAGTGGTATTCCCTGACCTATATGCCAGTAAGAAAATTTCTAGGATGGACAAATTTACCGTATTGATTATTTTACCCTCTTTTTATGGGCTTCATTTATTGTGGCAGCATCTCGATGTTTCTCATCAAGATGCTCCAAATGAATGAGGTGCTCCTCGACACTAGAAGTCTCTAGAAGAAGTTCAATAGATAGTTTAAGGGAAGGAATTTCACATTCAATAAGAAAGATAGCTTCCAACCCGTAAACCAGTTGAAAAGGAGTAAAGCCAGTGGCAGTCTTAACTAACGTTCGGTATGCCCAAAGTGTCAGATACAACATGATGTGCCAATTGGATCTCGCTTTGTTAATCGTCCTTTGGAGGATGATTTTAAGGGATTTGTTCATAGCTTCAACTTGTCCATTGGCCTGAGCATAATACGAAGATGAATGCTCCTACCATAAACCCAACTTGAGATCCAATTCAGACATTAGTTGATTTTGGAAATGACTACCATGATCAGTGACAATCTCTTTAGGGATACCAAATCAAGAAATAACTTGATTGAAGAGAAACAAGGTCATTGTTTCACTGTCATTCTTAAAAGTAGGCATGGCTTCAGCCCACTTTGTAAAGTAGTCTATGACCACTATGATATACTTGTGATTTCCTGCCGAAGGCGGATTACAAGTAGTAAAATCAATGCCCCACTTTGTGAAAGGACCAAAGGTGATAACAGGGAAAAGAGGAGTTGGATGTGCGTGCATTTTCCAAGTATAGACTTAACAAGGATGGCATATTTTGACCACTTCAATACAATCTTTGAATATTGAAGGCCAAAAGTAGCCTACTCAGAAAAAAAAAATTGGGTTGTTGGAAGCCCAGATAGATGACCGCCACAAGCTTCACTATGGCAATCATTAAGAACTGACTCAACTTCTTCCAAGATTAAACAACGCCTAAGGATTGAATCAATCTCGTGACGATACAATATGTCACCTATAATAACATAATTCTTAGTGAGGTGATGCAACTTTCTACGCTCGTATTTGGAAAAAGCGGGTGGGAACTTCAAAGTCTGGAGATGTATAATGATATCCCCATACCATGGATCTTGTGAAGAAATAAGTGTTCATTAGGAAAACTTTCCTCATGAATAATTTCTTCCTTATAAGGCAGCTCTGATATCAACTCTGCGAATACTAAATATTTCTTAGATTTAGCCAACATGAATTCGAGATCGAATTCTTGCAAAATGACAATCCATCTATTATATTTTCCCCCAATCACTTTCCTACTAAGAACAAACTGAAATGGATTGACGGCTGCTAAGACGAACGTTTTTCAAAGAAGAATGTAATTTCGAATCTGTTGGACAGCGTGGACAACTGCCAAAGCTAATATCTCAATAGGAGAATAGTGTAGTTTAGGACCTACCAAGCCTCGACTTTGATAGTATATTACATGCTCGCATAAGGCATCATCTTCCTAAACCAGAACCATAACAATGGTTGATTCTGCTGCAGCGAGATACAAGAGGAAACCTCTGCTATAATTAGGTGTACTCAACAATGGAGCAGAGTTTAATGCTTTTTTCAAAGCGTCAAAAGATCATTGCGCGAAATCATCCCATAAAAGCGGGACCCCTTTCTTAAGAAAACACATAAATCCTTTTGTGATCTCAGTGTAATTAGCTATAAATCTCCTCAAGAAATTTGCTTTTCCTTGAAGACTTTGAATTTGACATATAGAGGACGAGAGAGGCAATAGAAGTATTGCCTCAACCTTGAAGGGATCAACATGAATCCCCTTTGTTGACACGATGAATCCTAAAAATCGACCGGATGTGACCGCGAAAATGCACATATTCGATTGAACCAGATTTTATAAAAACGACACCACTCAAAGATCAACCAAAGGTGCTTAGGATGATCAATTCTCTTTCAAGAATGAGCAGCTATATCATCCAAATATGCTTCGATAATGTGCTTGATGTCGTGAAAATCATAAGACATGGCCCGTTGAAAAGTGGCTCCAACATTTTTGAGGCCTAAAGGCATATTTTTGTACGTAAACATACCCCAAGGACAAATAAAGGTTGTCTTGTGCTAATCTTCTAGACGGATAGTAATTTGATTGTAACCAAATAATCCATCCATTAAAGAAAAAAGTTCATTACCTGCAGACTCATCAATAATTTGATCAATAAAAAGTGTGGGGTAATTGTCTTTCGAACAAGCCTTATTTAGGACTGGATTAGAGACCCACTCAATTAGAGGAACGGGGTATATGAAACCCGCTTCTAGCAGCTTTTTGACTTCAACATTGATAGCTATTGCTTTTCTAGGGTTAACGGTCGAATTTTTTGATGAATAGGTTTAGCATTTTCATATGTCTTGATCTCATGCTGGATAATAGATGGATCTATTCCAAGCATTTCCTCATAAGACCAAGTGAACACATCACGAAACTCTTTGAAGAGATCGATATAAATTTGAGTTTATTCAGGGGAACAGTCAGCTCCGATGAAGACATTTTCGATTATGTTAGGATTCCTATAGATGTTCACTGGTACAGTTTGTGAGATAACAGAAATGTCATCTTCGACAAAAAATTGTGCTGGGGCCAAAGGGTTTAAAACTATATGAACATCACTAGTAAAAGGACTGGACAAACTTGACTCAATTTCTTTCAAACGAGGGAGGAAATATGAACGATGATGTAGATCATCCCATGGTCTATCAACACCTATCATTGCTTCTAGGATTTCTTCCTCATATGGTAAGACTATATCTAAGCAATCCTAAGCCAAAGTTGAATCGAGGGCCCAAGCTGGAGCCACATATCCATCTAACTCCTCTAGTGATAAAGGAGTAGGATGGGAGTCTGCAGAGTTAACAATAGACTGGTAAGAAATTTCTGTTACAGACATAGGACATTCCATCCACCTACCTTCCCTCCATCTAATGTGGTGTTAGACGAAGTTAAAGGCCAAGGGTCTGAAAAATAATTAGTTTGAAAGAAATCTCTTCGAGAAGGTCCCTTGGAGGATGACATATCATTGATTCTAGCTATAGGAGAATGAAGATCAAAAATACCCATTAAAGAAGAGTACGTCCCAACTCCTAAATTCTCAACAAGTTGCCTGGGATTGTCCACTAATGGAATAGTAGAATCAAAAGATTCATGGGATTCACCCAAAGAATAGTCCATCTGAACAACTTTTACAATCATCCCCTCATGAGGAAAACAAAGGATGCAAAATAATGATGAAACTATGGCATCCATCTTGTAAATCCAATTACTGCCTAAGAGGAGGTTGTAATCCAAATTCGCATCAACTATTTGTTTCCTCAATATTTACCACCTTTTCCACAACACAGATGGGAAAGTCTGGAATAATCTCGTGCAGCCTATGAGAATGTCCATCAAATTCCATCAAGAGAGTCGGCGAAGGAACAGCTTGAAGCGATCCAATGGCCTTCCAACATGACATGGACATCACACATGTGGAAGCTCCCTCATCAATAACGGTTCAAAAGATGTTTGTCTTTCGATATGTAGACTTTATCTAAAAATCCATATGATGCGGAAGTCTCTTTTTGATGCTTGACATATCAAAAGTGAGCACAAAAGGATTTTTTTGGATCTATTGCTCCGATTGTCGAGAGTAGTGCACTCCTCTAAGCGGGGCATGACTAGAGTACCTCTAACGCTAACATACCACAGGGACTTTGAGACAAATCTTCTACAATCGAGTAGTTCTAGGTTGCCCTCACATTATGGTTAATGTTTGAGTGCTTTACGGAGCCTTTCAGCATCCGAGGTATAGACTCAACAGAGGGCCCATCAATATGGAGTGCTCTGAGGCATCAAAATCAAACTTGGCCTTAGATGATTCCAATTCACCGTAATCACGCGATCGCGTAGCGACATCGATATGCAAGCTCATCATGTAGACATTTGACGAATTATCCCCTTCCTGGTTGCCCCCAGCAAGGGTACCAGTATTAGAGTTTGTGCAAGCAAGTAATTGTTTCCCTTGGGGAAAAGGTTTAGTGAGGACAGACTGGGAAGCTAGAGGAACAAGCATTGAGCATCTTGGATCTTAGGGTAGATATGAGTCAAATGATCCCCATTGCATAACTTGCATGGAAATTTTACTTTTTTCTAGGACTCTTTCCTACCCCCTCTGGCATCATTGTCGAGTTTGTTTGAATTTCCCTTCCCATCCTGGCCCTTTTTCCTACCTCGTCCTTTCTTCTTCCCATCGTATTGTTGGTTTGCTTTGCGGTTAGAAGTTTGGACAGCATTTATAGACGCCGGTTGGGAAGTTGTAGATACAAATGGCGATGTCTACATAGAAGAAGTAGTTTTTAAAGACAACTATTGCAATTAACTCAACAGGTTAGCCATGTTGGCATCAATTGATCTGACTAGCCCGTCGGCATGAGGACCCAGCTTCAGTTTGGCCATCTCCACCTTAGATCTAGAAGTGTAAAGTAGAATTTTCTTAAGAACCCTGGACTGAGAATATATAAGTTCCAACTACTGGGCTCTGAAAATAGCCTGCTCTTCAGTGAAAACATCGAAGAGGGACACATCCTTAGAGATCTCAGGTTGTAATGATTTAAGAAACTATTCAAGAAGAAATTCTTGTGGAATATCAGCTTTAATGAGCCTCTTCCTTCTCCTCCATTCCTGGATATGATCTGAAATGTGAGTTGCCATATCCTGTTGGAAATTAGCCAGAAGCTCAATTCCAGCATCATATTGGACAAACAATTGAAAATGGTTCAAAAAGATAGTAGCCAAATCACCGAAAGAAGTGAAGGTGCCCCCTAGCAATTCTATGTACCACTTCTCCGCATTTCCAGTTAGGGTACGTTGAAATAATCTCAACCTGATTGAATCGTCTATCAGGGAGTTGGACGAACACCATAAGTGGAAAGTGGTTACGAGGTCACCCGAATCTTCACCAATCTTCCTCTCAAATTTTTGTATATCTGAAGGAAGTTTGGTTGGGACCAGAGGCCAAACCGGTTTATACCTAATCAGATCATTAGTCAATTTAGAGATATCTAGCAAGTTTAATGTTTCCAGAAAAGGGAGTCGTGGCAAACCCCGAGGATTCCACCCGGTGTGGGCATAACTCCCAATATTTTGAAAAGAATGGCCTGGATTTGTGAAGGAACCAAGTTGCCTAAAGTAACTCGTAGACCCAACTAAACCATAAGGAGCTCCTTGTGGTCTAGAAAAAACCGGAGTTTGACAAACTCCTGCTAAAAAACCTCCGTAACTAGTAAAGTTTCCCCCTAAAAAGTTTTAAAAGGAGTAGACAGCCCTTGATAAGTGTAGAAAATCTATGATAGGTTAACCCGATAATGCAATATAAATCAAATTAGAATACTATAACATACTTATACTATCAATTTGTGGAAGCTTAAAGATCGAACTGAACAATATAACCAAAAGAAGAAGAATCAATGGCACAACACACATGAAAATACTTTGGGGAAAGCCTCAGCTAAAAAAACCACACTATTGTATTATCATACATGGTGGAAATACGTAGGAATTATACAAAGCCTTAGCTCTCACAGCTAGCCAGCTCTCAATACAATCCTCACAGACACTCACAGGAAATCTTGGCTTCTCTCTAGCCTTCCTCTCTACCCTCCAAGCTCCTATTTCCTTGCATTGTTCCTTCTGGATGATTTTCCTATTACCAAGTGGAAAACCAAGCCTTCAAAATTGCGCAATCCTCAAGGATGAATCCTTGACTGCATGCATGAGTTTTCTCCATGAGAAAACACATGCAACTGATAATACACTATCCTTGAACATTAATCTCAACTGGGTCTTTCTCAAAATAGACATGCATGAGTTTCTGATGAGGGAATCTTCAGTTAACTGGAGTAGCACTAGTTAAGTGCATTAATGCATCAACTGACTGTTAACTCACTATTAGTTCCTCAAACAGTTTGGAACTAATTTAACTGGACTTAACTCAGTAAACTGAGTTAACTAATTACAACTCAAATATAACTCAACCTTATCTCCTTAATTTAAGGGATAACTCTTGCATGACTTTAGAAAGACTTCTAACTTGAATTTCCCCAACTAATTAATTTAAAATAAATTAATTAATTATCTCCAAGTAGCTATTAAGACTAAATTCATAATTTAATTCAAGGACAAATTAAATTGGAATATTCTTGTTGCCATATTTCAACAATAAGGGTTCCATGCATTAGCATAGGGAGAAAAGTTATGGAAAGAACTAACAGAAGAATATGGCATATTCCCTTGTTGGCCAAAATAAAATTGATTCCTGGCTCCTAACCCACTAATCACAAGGTTTGTCCAACTTTGAAACGGATTATAACTTTGATCCGTAGAGGAAAAAGGCATTGATCCCAAAGTTGGATTGGAATGTTGTATATGACCACCCCTAAACAAGAAACCTTGAAAATAAGTTGATCCACTTGCCATGGATGTGGAGGTAGTTGATGGAATACTTAAACGAACCAAAGGAATCATGCTAGTTAGCATTCCAAAAGGGAAAAAGCCAATGCCAAAGGCAACAACTTGAGAACTTCCACTCAAAGATGGAATGGAAGTAGAACCAAATATAGCAGTGCTAGGAGTAATGGAAGGTATAGAAATGGTTCCTCCTCCTTGTACGAATACAGGAGTTTGCATACTCGTAGCTCTTGTCATGGATGTCATGCTTCCAGCAGTGGTCATCGAAGGAAAAGATCGATATAGACCTGGGCTCGAAGGTCTGTTGGTCAGAGTCCCAACCTATAATAAAACGTCGGGATAATCAGGAGGAAGAGGAGAATTAGGAGCTGCAATAGACTCAAAAATTTCTTGAACCTCAATATTGTCTTCTGATTGGAAGAGGACTCGAGAAAGAACTCGAGTGTTCCTCTCTAACTCTCTACTTGTACCAAGTCTATCTTGTGAATTAATAACTCCAACCAGAGGATCAATCTTTGATGCACCTACTACCACCAGTTGAAAACCACTCGTAGGATTTCTTCTACGCCTTTGAGGAGAAGGCTCAGGACTCATAGGTGATAACCCACGAAGTCTCCTAGACCGATGAGTCCATCGATCAGCCACTTTGAATTATTTTAAAGAGATATACTTAAAGACTCAAAAATTTGTAAAGCTAGGCCAACTAGGAACAAAGAGAACTCTCTAAAAGTCCCTAAAGATACAAGCAATCAAACAACTTTCAAGTATTTCCACTCCGGGTGATTACGACCAGACACCAAAAAACAAGGAAGTAAAAATCAAGGGCCTTCCGAAAATAGTCTGGGGTAATTATGCCCCAGGCCTACTAGCGAAGGTATCAGAAGCAGTTACGCTGACCTCCAGACAACAGCCTTTGCTGGTGCAAGAACCCAAGCTTCACAAGGGTACCCTCCAGAAGTACTATTGAACGTGATGTAACGTCAGCCTCAGGTGCCACGGGATTCCCCTCCGCAGCCACCTATGCAATCCCTAGGAAAGGCAACTATGGATACCAACTCATATCAAAAGTTGGGTGGAACAGGCATGAGGCGGGATCCGACAAGTAGGAGAGGGGGTATCTCTCTTCCTTGTCTTCACTCTCCCTCGTGCTTAACTCCTAGTCACAGAGATTTCCCAATCTTTCTAACAATATTGGGTTTTTCTCTTTATTCAACTTCTAAGTTTTGTAACTTGAGCGGCCTTGGAGAGTTAACTCTCCACTCACCTATCCCAAGGCCCTTATGAACCTAAACTTGTTGGTGTTTAGTAATGACAACAATAAAAGTTCTAGTTCATTTTATTAGATCACTTGATTTTATATAGTTGTTATTTAATTCGGGGGGAATTAAGAGAGCGAAATTGATGATGTTTTATGACGCAAAAGAAATCAATAGAAAACTAACTATATGGATGCATTCATTTTCTTCGATGAAGAGTGATTTATACTTGGGTTCTACAAAAACCTATATACTAGCAAAATATTTTTCTTTTCTTTTCTGAAACAATCCACACACACCCAAAATTTAAAAAGACTGAGAATGCTTAAAATGCAAACTAACCTAATGCAAGTCAAAATGATGATGCAAGATCATAAATAAAACTCACAAGAAAATGCATTTCTTTATAGAGACAATAAGCCAACTTGAAAATGAAGAGGGGAAAAAATTAAAAAAAAATCTCTCTCCAAAGTAAGCAGAACAAATTGCAAAATATCACAATTCGCTTCTCAACAACAAAACAAAAGAAACCGTAAACCAAAATCTTGGAAAAAGAAAACGAAAAGCAATGTGCTTGTGTTTTTTCTTTTAAGAAAACAAAAGCAACTTTTTGAGGTCTCAAAAGTACTACTAAAATTCGAAAGATCAAGAAATAAGTACAAGGAGTCTTCCAATCTCGCAAGTTATAAAACTCATGAATAAATGAAGAAAGACTACAAACTTGCACAAACTGATCTGAACAGCAGCAAAAGATTTCGAAAAACCAACAAAATTTCAAGAAAGTAATACTTTCAAACTTGCCAAAAAGACTCTCAAAAAGGCACGAAAAGAAACAAGGCCATAAATCAAGGAAAAGTGAAGCAAGGGAACTTGAAATATGGGCTAAAAACAAAATCAAAATCAATTTCTTGTTCGAGAAAACCAGAACATCCAAGAACTTCAAATCAAAGCCTTGAACCCAAGACACAAACTACAAACTTGCTTAAGAAGCAATCCTAGGCCAAACAAGACTTTTCAGTGAGAAAAAGATTTTGAAAAAGAAAGCTTGCAAGAAAACTAAGTTCTCCAGATAGTAGATGACCATACAACAGCATAAAACACTAGGCAGTAGACCTAACTGGACAAAAATATTTGAAAAAACAGTTCAAAAAATTGCATACGTGACTATTTAAAGACACAGAAGCGTGCACACGCGTTTCTAATACATAAAACTCGCATATACACGAGTCTGCTTGAAGAAACCTGCATGTATACGTGACTGTAACTTAAGAAAATAGCATATACAAAGCTTAATTAGAAAAAAAAAAAAAATCAAAGTCTGATCAAGAAGATCAGACTTGATGCCTAGGACACTAATGGATCAAACAACACTCTAAAAGCAAGCAATCAAGAAATTGAACCCTGATTGAGAACAAACAACCCAAACTAGGAATAACAAGAATGTTATCCCCAGTGGAGTCGCCAATTCTGTTGCAGGTGAGACCACCCTAGGGTCTTGCTTTGAGAACCCCAATAGAGTAGAGGGTAAACCACAACAAGAAATTCTCAAGCAATCAACCTATATTCTTATTCTATTAATCTGTGTAAGAGTGTCCTTACCTGGGATTCCTACGTTTGAGTAGATCCCATAGGGTGCAAACCCTCGGCTTCTCTTGATATCTTCGAAACCTGAAAATTATTCAAATGAAACACATACAGCAGTAGAAACATAAAGCATGTTCATGATATTAACTTAAAATCATATAAATGAATGAACAATTATGCATCAATGTAAGATTCATAAATGAATTACAATATAAATAGATACATAAACACATTTAATATTGAAAATAGAACATCATTCCCTTATTGAAGTTAGCTACAAGTAAAGTGGAGAAATATGACCTGAGTCCTTCTCCGGCTCCAAGCGGAACCATCCTTTGGATTCGTCCTTTCCCGACCTCAGCAATCTTCCTCCATCACCAATACAAGGATATTGTCAAGAAAGATGAAGGATATCTCCAACAAGGAAATAAGGGTTTCCTAAAGCTTTGGGGAGTTCAAGAGGCACAAAGATTTCGTCAGACTCGATCAGGGATAATCTCACTATAGTATCAATATCTCATATCTTCTCCCTTAAGGCATTCCCATGGAGGTTTATTTATACTTCCCCAAATTAGTTTTTTCAATTGGGAAACAGTTGGGCCACAAGCAATAGGAGGTGAGTAACAAGTAAAACCCATGAACTCCGCCCAAAATTAAGGGAAATTATTTTTTTTAAGTGCTTTAACATATGTATGCAGGTTGGGTATATGTTGACCCGCGTGTACACACTTTTATCATAGGGAAAAGTAGTGTATAGGGAATAAAACAATGTTTTTTAGATTTTGGACCAAGTCTGGAAGGAAGGGTTGCCCTAGGCCATAATCAAAGCATAAGATCTACCAAGAGTGGTAAATGGTGCTATAATATATCTAAGGCCGAGTTTTAACTTGCATATTTTATGATGGAAAAGATACAATTGAACAAGTTTGAAATGTGGTTTTTTATAATAATTAGATTGATACTTTGGTCAATATATATGGATGATTGCAGATACCTCTGAAGGGGTTGCATTCAATAGTTGGTAGGGAAGTTGTTGTGCGCGTGGATCCTGATGACCTTGGCAGAGATTTGTTTAAATGTTTACCAAAATCATTTTGTAAAAATGATCTCCCTGTGTCGTGGTATGAAGATTTGTTAAATAAGCATTGTTTAAAAATTTAAATTGATGGTAGTTTCGAATAAAATACATGATTAGGTTTCTTGGTGTCACCTTCAAGCTATTAGATATAAACAAGAACTAAAGGAGATATGAAAAAATAGTTAAAATTGGTGTACAAGTGGATGCACTATGTCATATGCACATGGTCTATCAAAGTTTTTTCATTGAATAAATCAGTGTATGATAGGTTTGGGAGAAAAATACCTTTTAAAAAAACAAATATTTATGGTTATTATGTTGTTTGTGGTTCCTACTACTGTTCTTTGGAGTGAATTCCTTCACATTGATTATTTATAAAATGTTATAGACAGAGACATTTGATAAACACAAGTTGCAAGTGCTTCGTTGCAACTCTTTATGGCCACTCAAAAGAACCAGAGGTGTGTTGTGACATAATATGGCATGCAGTGAAGATGAACCCCTACATGTACTTTTGAGTTGAATTGTAAAGTAAGTCAACTGGATTTGTGAGAAGGATCATTTCCTTTTCAATTTATACATTCATGAAAATTTTAATGGACAAGTTGCAACTCGTTCTTAGTCTCTTGCCAACAAGGAAATAGCTTAGGTTATACTCATGCCAATTTTCCCTCCTTTTTTTGGTTGTGGGTCATTGTCATGAGAGCTTGAAAGCTTCTAGGTGACTTCTGATTTCAATTATTTCTATGTTATTGGGGTTTTCCAGTCTCTTGCAATGGACACTTCCCCTACTATTAAGAGAGGTATTACCTTGAAATATGATATAATTTCTAGCCTTGCTACAGTTAGGATTCCGTCATTGAATCAATAGAATTTGAGACAGATTCCCTATGTCTTTTGCAGGGCCCTGCAACTTCCCTTCAACTCATAGGTTTGTGTAGCAGTATATGGAAATGGGGAGTTTTTCAGGTTCATTGTGAGTTGTGGTGAGACATTAGAGTTTCAGTAGGTGAGGGCTGAAATTATAGAAATAGCTCCTGGTGTGATTAAGGTTGTAATTCCATAGGCTAGCAAAAGACTCAGGTTTTCGATGGATGGATTGGAATTGGATATGTAATGCTTTAGGCTACATTCATCCACTCTACCAAAGTTGTGAACTGCAATTCACAGTGATGGGGAGTTTGTTGTGATAGTTCCCAAAATTGTTCACACTTTCGATACAGAGGAAGAGGAAGAAAAATTCAAGAGCACTTTGGTTGAGAACAGAGAATGATATTTGAATGAAAGGAACAAATCTGGGATCAAGTCAACGAAGATCGATGACTACTAAGAAAATATAAGTGGAGAGGTCTCTGTTATGGCTAAGTTTGAGGTAAGGTATTCCATGAAGTAGTATTAGCATGGTCATCCCTAGTTCTTTCACAAGACTTGGGAAATTTGTTGGATCCCTTATGTTTGTTCAATGATAAGTTTACATATTCGTTCCCATGACTTTTTTTAGCGATTGTAAAAAAATTCACAAGTTTTTATGCTTATAAAGTTGTATTTTAATGTCCTTCATCAGATAATTGTCACAAAACTAGACACAATGCTTGAAATAATCTCATCATAATAGAGTATTCTTGGATTAGTTGGTAAATTTTAGTGGTTATATAATATTGGGAGATTGCCTCGTCAGTGTTTGACTTAAGCAATAGATGTTGGTTCTAAATGAAATATTTGAACTTCCTACGTGCTATCATACATAGACTTGGGTTATCCTCTTTAAGAAGCCATTTTATGTCATAAAAAAAAAAACATTGTTTTATTAGGTAAGTTATAAATCACTATCAATCAATATTTTTTGTTAAGCAAGTATAGAGCTTGGGTTTAGGCATATCAAAACAATATGTGGCACCCTAATCTGAATGTTCAATTAGGTTTGGGTGACAATGAAGTAATCTAGGAATTTTCTTGGTTATTGTGAGGATTGAGATGAAAATATATTTAGGACTAATACTAATGAAATTTTCGTGACATTAAGAAGTGATTGAGAGTGCAAGAAATAGGTAGTCACAAACACCATGATAGGTCCAAATTTCTCAAATTACATTACCAATATTGGATAGTGAATAAGTATGTAGAAGATATTGTAACCTAATTTTGAGACTCTTTAATTCAGTGCAAGTGATGTTCTTGATCACAGTACACATTGGAAAAACTAGATGAGATGCAAGTAAAAAGAAGGGGGCACTAGCTAGGGGGATGCCATGGACTTTGCAGTGAATATGGATATTATAATATCTACATTTCCTTTGATCTGGCACATTACCAGACTCATGACACTTTACTCTATGATGCAAGAATACTCAAAACAGAACAAAACAAAAAATGAAACTGCCATGTTTCCTAGCGACTTATTATTTAACATAACTTGATTTCTATTTAGGATTATTTTAGAGTTCTTACATTCCTCAACCCCAATTACTAGTGTTTTATAAATTCTATAATATTCTTTAAAGACCACTCATGATTAGCTACAATGGTGGTTAACAAGATAGATTAACTAGTGAGAAGGGTAATGTTGCTTACAAACTCGCATTTAGGTGATTTTTGCACTACTGGAACGTGCTCAATAGGAAAAACAACATTAAGAGTTTGGAAGCCATGTTTGCAATTTTTTTACCCTAAAAACAATTGTTCAAGGCTTTGAGCAAATTTTAGAAGGATATAGATCTTAGAATCTTCCCAATAGGACTTGCAATCAAAATGGACCCTACAAGTCGGAAAGTCTACTTTTTCCACCTAGAAAGTGCCAAAATAGATGAAAAAATACATGATTATCCATTTTATATCAGAGACACTTGTGGCAAATAGCTAGAAAGCTATTTAATTTAATTACTAGTGTAACTAATTATAAAAATGAATTTACTAAAAGTGATATAATGTTTTTTGGTCTTCTTCTGGTGTTAAGAGCAGAGCAGGCGACGATGGCGGTGCTGGTTAGGGTTACAAAATCCGTGAGCCGGGAGACCTTGTGCATAGGCTTCGGGTAGCTGCACGGGTCAGACTTCACTGCTGCCGACAACCACGGTTTCGATAAACTACAAGTTTGGCAGGCGGTATGTCATTAAGTTTATGTTTTCTTTTGGCGTTTGTGGAGCGCTAAAATAGTAAGTTATTTCACAGTCTTTCTTTACTGTTGTTCATCCCCGTGATACCCGCGAAGCTGCCTCGAAACCCACTTTCTCGGATTACCGGTTAACACTCTCCTGGGTAGTCTGAACCATGGTTAACCCCGCGGAAATTCTGGCACTGGACCCCGAGGAGGAAGATATCCTATCGATGTGGGGAAAGGAAATAAATACGCAAAATGTGGAGCATTACTTTGGGGCTATTGACTTACCGGGTTTGGAGGTTGTTTCAAACTCAGACTCTCCCTTTCCTTTGGCTCAAAGCAAGAACCCGGGTAGCGTGACATCAAACCCTTGCTCACTGAGTGCCCTGATACCAGTGGAAGCAGTAGTTACTAATGGGGAAAATGAAGTTGGCTTGCCGACGGACCCAAAAGGGAAAAAGCCATATGAAGGGTTTTCAGTTTCAAAGGGTTTTGAAGACATATATAAGATAGGTTTATCTGCAGGTCTTGACCAGGAAAGGGCAACAGGAGGAGTTTTTTCATTTTCGAGGATTCCCCTACTCAGTGAATCCCTAAATCCTAAGGGTTTCTCTGCAAACGATTATGGGGAGGCTATTGTGGGGGCGAGGGAAGCCACAAATGTCTCGGCGGTTAATACTCCCCACACAGACAATGGGGTTTTGGGGTCTCTGGACTCACATCAGCCTATACAGGAGACGGAATCTCAGGGTCTTACACCTCTGATAAATCATGACCTCACAGGAACTCGGAAAGACACTAGAGCGCAGGCGAAAGGGGCAGGATTCAAGGGGGCAAAACGAAAACCACAAAGACCCATTGGAGCTTTGGAGGACGTCGACAATCTGGTACTCGGAATGGAGGTCTCAATGGTCAAAGCCTTAACTGTGGCCGAATGTACCTTGGTCGGCAGAGCAAGAGGTAAGAAATTCACCTCTGAATTTCTACAAGAATGGGGTGAAAAATCTTTTAAAAATGAAAGCCCTCTTCAATTTGAAGCCCTTGTGTTGGCAAAGGGATGGTTTCAGTTCAGATTCGGAGATAAAGGATCCGCATACTGGGTTTTACAGCGCAACTGGCATATAGGGAACATACCAATCTTGTTAAAAAAATGGTCTCCTCTATTTGATGCCATTAAGGAGAAAACCGATGTCTTTCCGGTATGAGTACGGGTGTCGGGCTTACCATCTTTCCTCTGGACAGAGGAGGTTTTCGGGTCAATTGGTAACAGGTTGGGGGAGTATATGGAGGCAGACATGTCTTTTTTGATGAAAAAAACAGGGCTATAGCCCGTATTTTGGTTATGCTAAACCCGAGTGGTCGTCTGGCAAAGAAAATAAATCTTCTGTTTCAGGACTATGTATACGAACAGATACTTGACTATGAATATTTACCGTTTAGGTGCCATCGATGCCATGAGTATGGGCATATGGCCAAAGTTTGCCCGCAGTCGAGAAGAAGAAGACATTTTAGAATTTTTCATCGAGGGAATGAATCCGAAAAGTTACAGATGTCGTTGGAGCAAAATATGTCGGATGCTCATGAACAAAGGGATATGGAGACAGAGGAGATTGTGCAGCCTATCGAGGACGAAGGAAACCTATTTCAGGTGGATGCGATGGGGAAAGAGAAAATCCCGCTGACTACAGGGAAGGACAAAGCGAAAGAGGTCGTGGATGCTGAAGAGACAGTCGAACAAGTCAATGATATACAATTTACTTCTGCTGCAGAGGAATCGGGTATGCAAACAGAACCTCTTCCTATTTTTTTACATGAACAAAATCCTGTAAAAAACACAACTGAGCACGCAAAACAATATGAGCAGGATATGGTTTATGAAAAAAATATGAATCATCAATCTGTGAGTCCGAATATTGAAACCTTAGCAAACACTTTTCCGTCTTTGGATATTACCTGCGATGAAACATGGCCTCCACTTCAATCCTCTGTCCCTCGGCCACAATGCCCTTACAATTTGAGATCCTTGGGAGGAAAGCTGGAAGAATAAGGTTCCTCTGGTGGTTTGGGTATGATCCGCCCACAGAATAACATCAAAAATAAGAGAGGTCGGAAATCACACATGTCCAAGGCGAAACTGAAAGCAAAATTGGATGTTGCAGATGGCAAACAATATTCCATCTCGGGGGTCCTTAGAGCAGCCTAGCCCTATGAAGGTGTTAACAAATGATTTTGACATCTTGGAATTGCAGGGGTTTGGCCAGCAAACCTAAAAAACTGGCCTTGAAAGATTGGATATCAAACTCCAATTTTGATGTTATTCTCCTTCAAGAAACTTTGGGGAAGGCCTCTGAGATTGAAACCATGCTTAACTCTCTTCTTCCAGGATGGGCCTTCACTGCTTTGGATGCCTCTGGCCACTCGGGGAGCCTTGCTATTGGTTATAAAGGGTGCCGGGTTAAAATCCTCAGTCACTGGGGTTTGAAGAATGTTTTGGGAATGGAGGTCTTATCCCCAGATTTCCCCTTCCCCTTAACCATTGTAAATGTCTATGGCCCTTGTCAAAGCAGGGTTTCCTTCTGGGATGATTTAATGTCAAAATCGGTGATGAATAATCTGATGATGATTCTGGGAGGTGATCTAAACTTCTCTCTTGGGAGGAATGAAGCTTGGGGCCCCTCTGCAATAGAAGACCCCTTTGCTGAGTTTTTTCACAACCTTATTTCAGAGAACAATTTAATTGATCCTGCTCTGGTTAAACTAAAGCCTACCTAGAGGAACAGAAGGGTGGGAGGTGACCGGATTGCAAAAAGACTTGATCGTTTTCTGGTTTCGGAGTTTCTCCTTTCCAGGGTCCCTATGATCAGACAGTGGGTCGAGGAAATTGGGAACTCGGACCATTTTCCGATTTTCTTGGAGATGACCAATCCTCCTCCCAAACCTCCTGCCCCTTTTAAGTTCAACCCAGCCTGGCTTCAAGATCCTACTTTCTGCAAGGTGTTTAACGATACTTGGATACACCAGGGGCAAAATATCGAGGTGGACAAAAGCTTTCTGTTTATGGAGAATTTGAAAAGACTTAAGAAAGCTACCATCTCCTGGGCAAAGGATAAAAAATTGAAACAATCCGAGGAGATGTCCAGAATAAGAGAGGAGCTAAAACATATGGAAAGTATGGAGACAGATGGATATTCCTCACAAGCCTCAAAGGACAGAATCCTCCTTCTGGAGAAACAACAAAATAAAATTCTGTTGGAAAAGGAAGAAGAATGGAGGATTAAAAGTAGGGCAATCTGGTTAAAAGCGGGGGATGAAAACACAAGTTTTTTCCATAATTTTGCAAAAGGTAGGAAATCAGCAAACACTATTTGGAGACTAAAATATGAAGAAGGGAGAGAATTCAGCTCTTTCCCCGAGCTCTCTGGGCTGGGTAAAAGACATTTTCAAAACATTTTTACAGATCAGAGAGAGGCAACTATCACTGAAGTCTTCAGAACTGTGCATAGTTTTCCCAGATTTGTCGAGGAAGATGAAGCTGAAGACCTCTTAATTCCGGTCACCAAGGAGGAGGTTGAAGCGGCCATGAAACTTATGGGTAAGGATAAAAGTCCTGGCCCTGATGGCTGGACTATAGAACTATTCCTCCACTTTTTTGAACAAATTGGAGCAGAGATAACAGAAGTCGTTGAAGAGTCAAGGCAGAAAGGGGTAATATATAGACCCTTTAACTCAACTTTTATTGCTCTTATCCCAAAGAAGGATGATCCGGAAATTTTTGAAGACTTTAGACCAATTTCCTTGTGTAATTGCATCTACAAGATTATTTCAAAGGTCATTGCCCTCAGAATTGCTCCGATCTTATCTAGAAATATTTCAATGGAACAATTTGGTTTCCTGAACGGAAGACAGATACATGAAGCCATTGGTGTCGCACAGGAGGTGACCCATAGTATAAAAGAGAAGAAAAAGAAGGGTGTTGTTTTAAAGATTGACCTTTCCAAAGCTTATGATCGGATCAACTGGCTTTATCTAAGGATGTTGTTAACCCACATTGGATTCAGCTATCCATTTGTCAGTTGGATCATGGGATGCATCACAAATGTCAGCTTTGTTGTTTTGGTCAATGGTGCTGCCTCTTCCTTCTTCAACAGCCAGAGAGGTCTCAGACAAGGGTGCCCTTTATCTCCACTTTTGTTCCTCCTTGTGGCGGAAGGATTAAGTAGATTAATTCACAAAGCTAGAAGTGAGGAAAAGGTTAAAGGTATTGAGGTTGCAATTAATCTATACATCACACACCTTCTCTTTGTTGATGATATACGGATTTTTACTAATGGTAGCCAAAATGAATTAAAGGAGCTTAAATGTATTTTTGATCTCTTTCTAAAAGCCACTGGTATGCAAATAAACACTGGAAAATCTCAAGTCTGTTTTGCAGATTTTGAAACAAGAGAAAGAGATAGAATGTCAAATTTATTTCCTTTCCCCTCCCAACCTCTGGAGGATCCTTTCAAATACTTGGGTTTCTGGCTAAAGCCTGCTGTGTACAGGAAAGTAGATTGGAACTGGTTAATTGCAAAGATTGAATCCAGAGTCTCCCATTGGAGTTTCAGATGGCTGTCAAGAGCTGGCAGATTGACCCTGATCAAATCTGTTTTGTCAGCAATCCCAGTTTACTAGGCTGCACTGACTTGGATCCCAAAAGGTGTGATGGAGAAAATTCGTAGAATCTGCTGTAGATTCCTATGGTCGGGTTCAAAGGAATCTTCGGGCTTGCCCTGGGTAGCTTGGGACAAAGTGGCTAGACCAAAAGAATGGGGTGGTTGGGGAATAAAAAGATCTCCAGATTTCAACATCTCCTTAGCTGCAAAATCTGGATGGCGTCTTATTTCAATGGAAAACCTGTGGACTAGAGTGGTCAAAAGAAAGTACATTGACCCAATTCCCATAGATGAATGGATTCAGAGCCAAAACAAGAAAGGAAAAAATTCCTCAGCAATCTGGAAGGCTACAGTGGAGGCTTTCTCAGTTATTGAACAAGGCCTGGCCTGGAAAGTGGGAGATGGTAAACAGATCAGGATTGGCAGAGATCCTTGGGTTGGATGCAATGATGCTTTTGCTTTATCCCCAGGACTTCTTAGACACCTAGACTCTAAAGGTATTCTGACATTAAACCAGGTGGAAAGAGTTGGACAGTCTACTATCTGGGGTCAGGCTTGGAAGACTGAGGTAGATTTAGGGTTAAATGTAAGATGGAAAAACGAATGGGAGGGCTTCATCAAAGATCCAATGTCAGGATTAAAGATGAACCAGACGTTTTGATGTGGGCACAAAGCAAATCCGGGGAGTATTCTCCAAAGGATGGATACACCTTCCTTATGGGTAAGAAAGGCTGGGGTCGCCCGGATTGGTGGGCCAAAGATATTTGGAAACTCAAATGTCCTGCCAAGGCGAGGCTCTTTTTTTGGTGCATTATGAAAAAGAAGGTTCCTACTTGGGATACTCTACAAGCTAGATTCTTAGCTGGCCCTGGAAGATGCCCACTATGCAAATTAACTGAAGAAACAATCAACCATCTTTTCATTTCCTGTCCTTTCACAAAGAAGATCTGGGAGGAGGTCATGCTTCTTCTCAAGACCAACGCTCAGTGGGGGCCCGATACAATGGAGGTTTCTTGGACGAAATGGTGGCATTCTTATCCAGAAGGGAATATGAGGAATTTGCCCCTCATCTTTGTTTGGGGTGTCTGGCTGTCTAGAAATAAGAGTCTTTTCCAAGACAAGGACATTCCTCCATCAGTCACAGCCATTAATATCACTGCAATTTACAATGCTTTGCCTCCCCCAGAGGACAAAGTTCCCAAACCAAATCAAAATTCCAACATGATACAGGAGGGCATCCCTATTGGGTATTTTGATGGGGCTTCTCAAAATAACAAGGTTGGAGTAAGCATTTGTATTTTCATCAACCCGGAACACTCATTAAAAGCTTCTGTTGGGTTGGGTTCCGGCACAAACAACTAAGCAGAGCTCTCGGCTTTGCGCTTTCTTCTTTGTTGGCTTCATCACAGAAATATAAACATTATTCAGATATTCGGGGACTCACTAAACGTTATTAACTGGATTAACGGAAAAGCTTCTTGTCAAAATCAGATTCTGAAGACTATTGTTGAGGAAATTAGAGCTCTAAAGACTTTCTTTAACAGGTTTTTACTATGCCATATTTACAGGGACAGGAACGAGGAGGCAGACCAGTTATCTAAGGCAGGTCTACAACAGGATTTGGGCTGCTGGACTATAGAAGAAAACATACAGGGGCAGATTTATAGATCAGATCTGCCTCCATACTCACAGCATTTTTGACTTCCAGTTTGCATCACCATTTTTGACAGTTGTTTCGTGGCATTAACACTATGTTTTTACGTTTATCTGTATATATTTTTTACTAGTTTCTTTCCTGTTCCTAGATAGCAGACTTTTATATGCAAATCAGCAAATATCTTATGTATTTTGAACATTATTTTGTATATGAGGGGTTGTTTTCCTTCATCGAAGGAGACCCCTGGAAATGCTACTACTTTCTCTGCCCTGCGTGGCGTCATTACCTCCGTCAGGGAGGCGGAAACATATGGTTTTCATCTAGATGCAGAATAGCTCCAGTTTTTTGATGAGCTGATACTTTTTTCATGTGCCTATAGTGTGGCTGTAATGGTTGGGAAACCCCCCTTTTTTTATCTCAATATAAAGGTTGTGGACTTTTTTCAGCGGAAAAAAAACTAATTATAAAAAACCAACCATTAAATGAAAAACAATTTCCCAACTTTTATGCCTTTTCTCAAAGTAAAGTGAGAGAGGAAACTTGTCAATTTCTACATTTTATAATATGGACATATTCAATGCAATGATTAATTTTGAAGAAAAACTTGTAATTGGATGATCGCTGACAAAGTTTTCATCTACTTCTCTAGACACTTTCTTCTGGAAAATTTTAATATTTACAACAATAGATTTCTCGACAAACATTAGCAATAACAAATGTTGAGTGAGTGATTGGATATCAAATTTAATATTATTATAGAATAAAAGGTTGTTTCACTACTAAGTGAAGTCCTTAAGCTTCATGTTCACATCATTCAACAGTTGATACTTCATAACTATTCCACGTAGATCATTGTGGTCATTGGCCATTGTAGAATTTGATTTAGGGTAAGTACTAGTAATATCATTTGTCTTTGCTAAAGTTGTACAAATTCCTATTATATGAAGAAGGAATGTTTGGAGATATAACTTGAAAGCAGGGATTTAATAGATCATCATTCTCCTGCATCGAATCTTTGTTCCAGAGAACGAAATATTGTGTTGCAAAACACACTACAGAATAAAAGGACAATACCAAAACTTTGAGAGGACAAAATTTGATTAATAAAGGAAGAATGTAGGAGATTAAAACATCATCAC
Organism: Pinus taeda; assembly: GCA_000404065.3. NCBI lineage: Eukaryota > Viridiplantae > Streptophyta > Pinopsida > Pinales > Pinaceae > Pinus > Pinus taeda. The sequence goes on from APFE031191780.1 coordinate 142,067, forward strand.
CAATAGTCCACACGGGTATTTTGACAAAGCCTCAAATAGAAACTAGAAAACATATGGAGCAAGAGGAATTTTAGTCAAATCAGAAAACAATAAGATTGAATTTGAATGTGAACTTGGTAAGGGCAGGGTAACTATGCAGAAAAAAAGGAAGCTACAATACTCATGAGTGTTGTTAGAGAATAAGGTACAACTAGGATTAATATCTATTCGGAGTCAAAAATTTAAAGACACTAAAATCAGAGCTAATCATACATGGTACCACAGGTTTCAGATGGGCCTTCTCTAATTCAACCAAGCACATTAATCTAAAGTTGAGAAAAAATGCTATATGACAAGAATGATATCAAAGTATACAATTTTGGTGTATTTCAGTACAGAGATGTGTTTACACAGATCAATTTGATCTGAAATTTATGTCCATAAGAGTTGAAGTAAGAACAGGAATTATAAAATGAAGGCGAGCACAAACAATAAGGTAGAAAATCTTGTCATTTTTTAATGATTCGCATGGTTGAGTGGTTCTTTTTTATAAAACAAAATTATAAGGGAAGTTAAGAGATGCTTTTTTGGTTTTGACGGTGGCATATTAGTATTTATGTCTAAGACTTCTTTTGTAAGTGTAGTCTAAGGAGGAAATTTCAATTAACGCCAACAAGGATTTTAATTTGGAAAATGCATGGATGTTATTCAACATATGCAATCTTAAATACAGGAATTTTCTTTTTGCAAAATTGCAAAATTGGAAGAGGGATTCTAAATTTCAAACTAAGAGCGCAACCTTTACCAATGCCATGTATGTAATAAAGCCTAGATATTCTAATCCCTCCATACAATGCAAGAGATTCTTGAGAATTCAAAGAAATTGAATTGTTGCAAAAACCAAAACCCTTCTACAAATATTTGTATAGAATCTCAGAATGTTTTCATTGATTGGATCTTCCTGGATTTAACATATGGATCACACAAATATGATGAATTTTTGGAGAAATTGACCGTAATTTGAATCGAGATGCTAAGTGATATGATTAGACATATTAGAGAAAGGAGCTAATCAAGCAATTTTGAACTATGCCTAGGGAAAGAAGGCAATAAATGGAGGTAACTAGGAATGTAGCAACCAAGGATGGTTTCTTTGACATGCTAATGAATGAAGTTTTAAAACGAAAATTATATTAAGTGCATGAATCAAAATTAGATGTCAAAAGCATGATGTGAAGCATAGTGTCACAAAGCAATAAAAGTACCTTAAGTGTTTGGAGAAATAGTTCAGAAGGGTGACAGGAAAATATGAAGCTAATTCTATGATTTGCTATACAAACTTTGAAGTTTAAAGGGATTGATAGAGATGATAATCAATATAAGGAATGTTGATGGAAGTTAATTTATGTTGAAGGGGAAATGAATAGAGCTTATGTACTAGATATATATTATGTATCCTTTACTAAATGGGGTGTTATGAATATAATATATATAAAAGTAATATAAATAATAAATCATCACAATGATAACTAATTATTATTTAATGGACATCTGAAGAGTTACTAATAGAGTATATTCATTATTGGAGGATGGATAAGATTAATGGGGCGATTCCCATAGTGAATATATTTGATAGGGGGTTGCAAGATATGTCCCATATGGTTGTTAGGGTGGATGGTTCTGATAGTTCCCATTGGATTTGAAGTGGCTAGATGTATTGGCAGTTGATGAGTGGAGTGGAGGATGTTGTGCATGGGAATCAATGCTATTGGGTGTGTTGTATACTCAAATGAACCATTACCATGAATTGAGGAGACTAGATTTCATTTTTAGTACATTGATATGTGCCTTGTTTTATGTATTTGTGTGGTTTATTTGACTAGAAAAAATGGTCAAGGTTGGACCAATGAAGAATCACTATATGTAGCAATGACGAGAGTCAGTAGAAAGGCTAGGGGGACTTGTAGAGGGGAGAATCTTCACTACTAATATATTTTCTACTTGGGAGATACAAATTGTGGTTTTGAATGAAGATCCACATGTCAAATTATATTGTTTAGTGGACATTATTTTACAAAGTTCTATAGTAGAGGGCTAGGGACCTATTGGTGGGTTAAAAATGTTTATATGTATTTATATTAGGATATGTGTGTGTGTGTGTGTGAGTTTGTGTACTTTTTTTATCAGATATGTGAGAGTAATTATGCATGTGTATTTCTAGAGATAATGTAAATCTCCAAGTTCGTTAAAAATGATAAAAATACACAGACAGACATAGAAGGAACATATAAGCATAAGACATACTTGCATATATATCTTGCAATAGAGGCATGTAAAAAGAGAAACAACTAAACATAGATATACGTGTATACATATGTAGGAAAGAACTAGTGAGTCAAGTGCAATTAACGAACCTGGATGTGTTTGTTTGTTTTTATGAAATGTCCTCGAACCTTTGATCCATTGTAGAAAGCAATATAATTTTTAAGAGATACAAGTACAAGTAAAAATAATAGAATTGTTATGTAAAAATAAGCAAATTATGTGTAAGAAGAACTAAATGTTTTCTACTAAAACTAATTCAGATGTGTTGGAAGAGGTAAATGTTTTCTTCTTACTAAGGCCTATGTGTTGTTGGCAACATTGTTGAAAAGCTAGAATGTAACAATTCACAACTTCTTTAGAAACAAAGTAAAAGTAACATTGGTAATAATACTCACTATTGTAATGCTATGTATAAAAATCAAATGACTAAGTAGGTGTGACAGTATTAACCAGCAAATCCATTGGACTAGTTTCATGTGTATTATGGCTTTTGCATTTTTATGGTCGATTATGAGACAAATAGTATCATGGTTTGTCCAATATGTATCTAGCCTGAAATTTTTGTACCTATAAGTTATGTTTTACCATATGTGATTGATGATTGATGTTGGTGCATTGTTATTTGTGTCCAAAATGTTGTAATTGTACATATGTGATCTTAGTTTGTTTGTTTTTTTGTTGGTTTCGAGAATGTTGATGTTGAAATTTTTGACAATGACTATTGTTTGGTTTGAATGTATATTACATAATTATTTCACAAAAAGATGAAATGTATTGGTCAATCTTGCATATGGTGAGACGTATAGATTGAGAACTATAATATGCATGCCATGAACAATCATACTTGTTATTGTAGCTTCTACATTTTGCTCTTCAAAGTGCATATGTTCCAAAAACTTTATATGGTTTTTCACACATGTTAGCACCCAAATCCACCTTAGGCTAAAGGAAGGAAAAATTCAAGGTAACCACAAACCACGCTCAGTCTGGTAGCTAGCCCTACCAGAACAAGAGAGGGCTCTCTCCGAGTCACGCTCAGCGAATAAGTAAACGAAATGGTCTGAGATGACTTACAATGAAATATTGATCTTAGGCTAGTAATTAAATATGGGTACAAGAAGCAATTTTTTTATGAATGACTGAGTTTCTAGGATGGTATGGGACCAACGGACAATAATGAGCAGAGAATTTAATACAAAGGCACAGATTACTTTGTGAGGCAAGACAGGCGGAAAGTCTAGAAATTTAGTTTGAAATAACGCGGAATGGAGAGATTGCTTAGAAGGTTGAAAAGGGCATAAGTACATGAATCCTTTTCAACAGAAGAAAAACACACAGTGTGAAACTTTCCCACAGGCAGAGCAATAAAAATGAATTCTACCTTATCTTACTCAGAAAATTTCACTGGAAATGAATATGAATGAACTATGAAACATAACGAAATACATATGAACCATAAGGAAAAACACATTTGCTACACTCACAACCACATGAATCTCATGAAACAGAGCCGCTGCCTTTCATTAATCCTATGTCAAAATATACAATGAAGAAACAAAGTTTCTTTCCCACAGTCTCCCAGAAATTACAAGCCAACCAACCCTTTGCAAATAGTTTGCATACAATAAATAGACCATGCTATGAGGAGATAGAACGACCAAGAGTTGGGGATTTCTCAAATCATTACAAAATGGAGATGGAAAGCCAACCATTAGCTACAGGTGCAGCGTTACAAAGATGACAAATGGCTTGGGTGACCGCTCGCCTTCCATTGCCACTTGGATAGAAGTCGGCCTCTAGTGAAAATACTTTAAATTTTGCCTTAGGTGCCAAAGAAATTGAAGTGTAGATGAGCGGGCCCACTTTGGAGAAATTCACAAATCGAAATGTCGTGAAGCATAAGAGTTTTGGCCTTTTTCTCTATATGCGTCACGCCCAAATCTATACACGTCGCGCCACTTTGGAGGCAATTTTGAGGTACTTGCCGAAGTCCAAATTGTGCCCAAGTGTGCGACGCGCTCCCTTTGTGCGCCACGCCTTTTTGCAGGAGCCTTTTGGAGGCCTTCCCGGTGTCCAAATTGGGTGAAGGATAGCTCGTTGGAAAGGTCTTTAAGTCTGCTTTCCAACCCAAATAGAATTTTTCAATTTAGAGTTAATTTTCCCTGTCAAAAATCAAATCTCCCAAGACTGGTCAAAATGTGCCCAGTGAGGCTGCCTCAAGGTAGAGTGCTATTGCAGTCAACTTTTGAAGGTGTTCCTCAACTCCAAATTGAGCTCATGATAGCTCATTGGAAATATATTTGTTTCTAGTTTCCATTTTATGCATCAATAAAGTCGTTTGGCTAATCAATATAGGATAAAACTTGATTTTCCCAAGGTCACTTTAGAGGTGCATCAATCCTCCCGAGGCAATTGTATTTTTGACATTTCTCTAAACCCATGACACATCTGTAAAAAGTGAAGGAGGTTTTTCTTCCTTGGCCTATTATGGACAAAACCTCTCTCATGTTTCCAAAGTTCATCTTTTCTTGCTCAGAAACATCATTTTAGTGAATTATTGAACCTTCCTCTAGCCTGCAAGTATTATTGAAGTACTTTGAGAACAACAATTTGCAAACCCTAGACCTAATAACTCTTTGCTGACCAAGAGATTAGAAAAGAACTGTAAATGACCTTTAAAATGATTTGACAAACATACCTAAACTAGCAGGATAAGGCATGAGGGGAAATGACTGACAAGACCCTTCCGTTAGATCATGGCATGCCCCTAGCGGAATGCAGTTGAGTGAATGGAGCAAGGCTCCTAAAAATGAAATGCAGAAAGAGTTTTGATCTCTGAAGGAGGACTGACAAGACCGACTCTAACAACACATATGAGTAAACCATGTCTACTATAATTTGATATGTAGTTTAAAGCTTCAAGTCTTTGTAGTGGGATGGGTTTTTTCAAATATGTTTCTTGTAAACATAAGATATCATATTGCATTATATCATAGTCACTTATCAAATTATCGATATGTATTTGTAAATTGTGGGTGTTTAGAGAAAGAATTGAAGTATATGCATTTGTTTCAATGAACAAATAATTGTAGTCTAGTTCCCACTTTGCATTTCTTTGTAAACGTTCCATTTCAAGAGAAATCATGTGTTTAATTTTGAAGAATCATTTCTTAAGTTGACTAAGCAAATACAATGATTCTATGTTTCTTACATGAGACAAAGTTGTCTATACTAATTCATGTCGCCATATGCTTGAAGGATCAAATGAAACATTATCTAGTGTCAAGCCTTGTGACCTATGTATTGTACGTGCACATGCTAGTTGAACTGGAAATTGTTTTCTGGTTTTCAAATGGCTTATTTTTGCTGATACATAAACTGGTTTTGTTGTGCGCAATATGGGAGTCCAATATTTACAAATTTGTTGGCTATATAGAAAAGAAATTTTTTGTGCTTGTCGTCATCCAACACTTGGATCATGGAATTTGATCCATATCACATCAAATTTATCTGATTTTGTATATGCTTTAAGAATGTCATCTGCACCATTGACAAGACCATCTTGTGAGTCATAATTTCTAACATATATTTCAACTAGCATGTTTAATTTTAGCACAATTCATGAAGGAAATGTTGTTATATGTGCATGAGAAGGTATGTTCCCATGGTTTTCTTCTTCATAATCAATTGTATAAATTACAATTTCATCACCATGAACAATAGACAACATTTTCTTGTTGTGGAATGCGGCATCTCTATTCCTAAAAAATAGATAAGGAAATGTGGGGTCATTGGGAGAATTTTGAATACAATTTCTATTGAGGTAATGAAAATCATCTTATGTTTGATTATTTGTGCTCATGCTATTCAAAATGGAAATGATTTTTTCATTTGTTTGATACATTATAGTGTGCAATTCATAACTGTACTTTACATGTTGTTGCCAAAATTCACATGTTATTGGTTTCTTTCTTATTGTAGGTCGTTCAAATATTAGTGAATCCTATATAGGTTGTGCTTGGTATAGGTCACCACAAAATATGATATCAAGGTTTCCAAAATATTTTGTTTGAACATGCTTAATATTCCTTAGTCAATCATCGATATGATACAGAAAATGACTACCAATCAAAGATACTTCATCAATGAGAACTACTCTCAATTCTTGGTAAAATTTTGTTAAGTTGTCTAAGACTTCATTGCTAAGGGGAACAAAACTATATTTGTCGGAAAGAATTACAATGCAGAGTGAATTGTCACTCCACCTGCATTATATGCATATTTATATCTATATGTTAATATCAATCCCTTTGGTTTCAAAGGATTTGTATTATAATGTGCATTGTAAATTTGCATCAACATTTGAAATAGGCCTTTTGTTGTAAATGCTTTTCTAGTTCCAGCTCCTTTAGTCAAGATTAAGTAGAATGGTTTTTCTATGTTCACTCATTTTTTCATTTCAATGTCTTTGATAATTGCTTGTTGTTATCTATTAAGCATTCTTCTAATTTTGTAGTATTCTTGATTACTAAGCATAAATGGGTGTTCTGTCGACAACTGAAAACCAATGCTAAGTTGTATTTTTTTGTCGTGGCGTTGGAGAAATTGTAAATCTTTATCCAGGTCATAATTTTCATCAATATCATTGGATATTCGAGTTTTTTTTATTGTCTCAGTAGAAGTTATAGGGTTGTTGTAAATTTCTTGAATTGCTTCTTCCAAATCACCCCATTTTTTGTTGATATTTTATGTGAACTTAGCTTCATTTCTCTTTATTGTGTCCTTGTGTAACATGTATTCACTTTTCCATGTTGGCAAGTATTTATTTAGTGCATTTCATTGTTTTGAAATGGGACATATAGCAAAAGTTTTTCTCTGTAATAGTTTTCATATTCAATATGTTTTTTGTATTTGAGGAAACATATTACTCTTCTTTTTTCCTTTTTGATATTGGTGTGTCATATTTCTTATACTTTGATACGAATTCAACTAAACATACATGCTTAATAGCATGAGGCCTATTGCATAGTATACAATGATGGAATTGCACATAACGTCTTCATATTTATCAGTCATTTGCTTTAGAAGGATGGATGGTTTAAGTATAAAGGTTCTCTCATATGTTGGTGCTATGTTTATAAAGTTTCATTCTCTTAAACTATGATTCAATGGTAAGGAGATTACTATGTGGACTACTTGTTGAGTTGAAATTTGATGAATATTAATCAAGGCATTGCCTAATGATTGTATCATTTGAATAGCATAATTTTTTCTCTTCTCATGTTCTTGGCATGTCCTTTTGAATGAAGCTTTCATAGATTTGTCAACTTTAGTCATATATGAACTGCAATATGATGTTGCATCATAAGCATTGAGGACATATTGAGCATTTGTATTTGCACTCCATAGATGTGGTATATTGATTGTCAATCTATTATTACACATATGTGATGGTTTTCATTGCAAGAATACCATTGGTTGTGTCAATGTACTTTGTATTACTTTGATGTAATCAGTTTCTGTTAAATGCAACTCTTTCAATGTACTTTGTATTACTTCGATGTAATCAGTTTCTGTTAAATGCAACTCTTCCAAGAATTGTTCATAAGTAGTTGATTTCTCATAGTATTTTTGTTCTAAGGTACTTTGCAACAAAATTTCATTTTCATTTATTGACTCATCTAGCGAAGTAATGGGTTCAAGAATTGTTGTCCTTTTCATTAGGGGCATTAGGAAATTGTATCTATAATGTGATGCTTTTCTTTTTTTACAACTTCTAGTTTGATGGTGTTCATGTATCTTTGCAAGGTCTAGATGAAGGTGATCTACACTACAAGTTATATATTTGTCCAAAAAGTTTTCAATTTCTAAGTTACTGTTTATTCCATATATTGGAGCATTTTCTATCCATAGAAAAGCATGTTCATGTGCACTCCCTCTATTTTCGAACATAGTTACAAAGTAGTAATCTGGTTTTTTTCCAAAAAACGTATTATCTTGACAAATTAATTGTTTCATAGCATTTGTCATGTGTCTATAGTAATGTGTACAAGTTATTGGGTCCTTTCTTATAATACAACCAATGTTGTATTCCTCAATTGTTTCAATGTGCTTCCCTTTTTTTCTATTCCTATTTGATCTTGTAAGAGTTTCTACTAATGGATTCCAACGGTGTTATGCACTTGTAAACGTAAGAAAGAAGTTTGGAGGGCCTAATTGTCATATCATTACAAATATATGTTTTTGCATTTGTTGTAGGTATTCAAGAGAAATTCTTATGTGCTTGAAATCTATGTATCCAATGTGACTTTTTAATAATTGTTCTAAATTGGGCTTGTGCTTAACATCCTTTGCTAATAACTTTCTTCCTTGTAGTTTTCCCTTCCTTATTAGGATTGTAATTCATGACATGACTTTTTCAATGATTTTTCGTATTGTTTTGAAGAACAAATTTGTGATTTGATAGGAAAATTCACCATTGTGATGCATTAGTTCCCATTTCAGTATTTCTTTTTAATGAAATATTTGTACTATGTCATTGTCACGTGGATCTCCAAAGAATAGTGTTGGGAAACTCATCTCTTTGGCATATTTGTCTTTGAATATTCCAAGTAGTTGTTGCCCTTCAGTCGGTGATATTTCAATGATCGTGTCTTGCAAAACACGAATACATTGTGAGCTCGTGAATCCATGTACCAAGGTCTCAGTTGGTCTTTCTCCTGTTGAATTGATGTTTGTTTCACTTTTACTATCATTGTTTCCATCCTCGAATGTATTATCTTTATTGTTCAATTTGAGAATATGATTCCAATTGCTATTTATGGAAATATTTTCAACTTTATATAAATGTCGATAATATAGTTATTTTAATGCTTTTATGACAATATGCACACGAACTTTCCTTGTTTGATATGAATTCTTGTATTCCAATCACCTTTCTAATGCAATAGTGATTGCCATTGTATTGTTTATGAATTGTGACAATGCTTTTTGGATAATGTCCATGTGTACAAGTACATTGATTATTGAGCTGGTTAATCCAATTTGAGATCATTTTTAGCCCCATTGCCTTATTTGTGCAAAAGAAATTCTTAATGCTACAAGCCTCTCTTCAAGTTCTGAAAGTGTTGCTACAACTCATAATGGCTTATTACATCTTATTTGTTTAGGTGTTGCAAACCGAGGTAACTTTTCATTGTTAAGTGCTCTTTTGAAAAAACTACAAATGATCCTTAGAGGCAATGTGTTTCCTCTTCCATATGTGTTTATGTGCATTCGTTCTAAGTCAATTCCAATTCTTAGCATGTTATTTCCAAATTGCAGCTTTTGACATATTGGACATTTGGTTTTAGGTGTGTCTTCAATTTGTTTTTTGGAAATTTCTATAGGAGTACTCTTTTGTGAGAAAAAAATTATATTCCTTATTTTATTTCTATTGTGTCCAATACTCTTTGCACTATATGTACATATAATTTGTTTCAATTTGTGGAAGTTTATCCTATTTTTGGTCTTTTGATGCATTTGTACTATTTTATCTTGTATATTGTATTGATACCTATTTTTATTTGATAATAACGGTTCATAATGAATGTGTGATGTACTTGTTTGGAATGATAGTATGTTATATGTTCGATTTCAATTTGTATTTGACGAGTAGTAATTGACAATGCTCTTAGTAACAAATGACCATATCTATATGTTTACATTGAATATGATTGATGACCATTGGAAGCAAAACGATGTTCCTTCAACTCTTCCTTTTTCATATGGCATTGCCATATTAATAAGATATTGTTACCAACCTGCAACCGTTGTTTGACTTTGTATAGTTTCATTTGTTAAGTGTTTTTCTAGACAATGTAATGCATATTGGTTCCTACTCATCATTGCATTATAGAAAAATTAGACAATATAGAGCCTTAAAGATTGTTCATCAAATTCAGGTGTTATTAAATGGAAAATTGCAGTGAACATGCTATTGGGACATTTGGACATAGTTGTTATTGCTTTATCGAATCCATGAATTGAATTCCGTGAACAATGGATTGGTAATGATTTTCAAGATATTTGCAAAGATTTGACAAGTAATAATAAGAGTCATAATTGAATCTAGGTAATCTTGTGTACAATAGAGGCTCAAAATGCCCATTAACAAGATTTGTATCATGAAACAAAACGGTCAGTGGAATTGTATCTAGATCATGATTAAAGAACAAATATCTTCTTTTCATTGTTAGTGAAAAAAATTCAATTGATATGTTCAACCACTTCGATAGCCATCGTACGCAAAATGTGTCTCCCCATAGTCCTCTTTTAGATTTAAAATTATTGTTTGAAGCAGAGAATCACAGTTTATGAAGGTATGTGTCAACATCATGAATCCCCTGAAGTTGATATAACATATCAGTATCTAGTTCATATTGATATTATCTTTTTACCTCTTGGTCATCACGATGTAGACAGGTGAGAAAATGGTCTATTATCCCATTTCTTAGTTCAATGGAGGAGTAACGAAGGGTGATAGGAAAATTTGAAGCTAATTCTATGATTTGAAATATACAAACTTTCAACTTTAAATGGATTGATAGAGATGATAATCAATATAAGGAATGTTTATGGTAGTTACTTTATGTTGAAGGGGAAATGAATAGAGCTTAGGTATTAGCTATATATTATGTATCCTTTACTAAATGGGGTGTTATGAATATAATAGATATAAAATTAATATACATAATAAATCATCACAATAATAACTATACTAAATGGGGTGTTAGGAATATAATAGATATAAAATTAATATAAATAATAAATCATCACAATAATAACTAATTATTATTTAATGGACATCTGAAGAGTTACTAATAGAGTATAGTCATTATTGGAGGATGGATAAGCTTAACGGGGCAGTGACCATAGTGAATATATTTGATAGTGTGCTTTAAGATATGGCCCATATGGTTGTGAGGGTGGATGGTTCTAATAGTTCCCATTGGATTTGAAGTGGCTAGATGTATTTGGATTTGGGGAGTGGAGTGGAGGATGTTATGAATGGGAATAAATGTTATTAGGTGTGTTAAACACTCAAATGAACAATTACCATGAATAGAGGAGACAAGAGATAATTTTTGGTACATTGATATGTGCCTTCTTTTATGTATTTTTGTGGTTTATTTGACTAGAAAAATGGTCAAGGTTGGACCAATGAAGAATCCCTATCTATAGCAATGATGAGAGTCAGTGACAAGGTTCGAGGGGGTTCTAGAGGTCTTCACTACTAATATATTTTCTACTTGGGATGTACAAATTGTGGTTTTGAATGAAGATCCCCATGTCATTAACTAATATCTTCACTACTAATATATTGTTTAGTGGACATTATTTTACAAAGGTCTATAATAGAAAGCTAGGCACCTATTTGTGGGTTAAAAAATGTTTATATGTATTTATATTAGGATATATTTATATATCTAAGTGTCTACTTTTTATTTATCAGATATGTGAGACTAATTATGCATGTGTATTTCTAGAGATAATGTAAATATCCAATTTCGTTAAAAATGATAAAAATACACATACAGACATAGAAGGCACATATAGGCATAAGAAATACTTGCATATATATCTTTCAATAGAGGCATATAAACAAAGAAACAACTAAACATAGACATACATGTATACATATGTAGGAAATAACTAGTGAGTCAGATGCAATTAATGAACCTGGATGTGTTTGTTTGTTTTTATGAAATGTCCTTGGACCTTTGATCCATTGTAGAAAGCAATATAGTTGTGTAAGACACACCAGTCCAAGTAAAAATAATAGAATTGTTATGTAAAAATAAGAAAATTCATGTGTAAGAAGAACTAATTGTTTTTTACTAAAATTAATTCATATGTGTTGGAAGAAGTAAATGTTTTCTTCTTGCGAAGGCCTATGTGTTGTTGGCGACATTGTTGAAAAGCTAGAATGTAACAATTCATAAATTCTTTAGAAACAAATTAAAAATAACATCGGTAATAATACTCACTATTGTTGTGCTTTGTATAAAAAGCAAATGACTAAGTAGGTGTGACAGTATTGACTAGTAAAACCATTAGACTAGTTTCATGCGTATTATGGCTCTTTTGCATTTTTATGGTAGATTATGTGAAAAATAGTATCATGGTTTGTCCAATATGTATCTAGCCTGAAAATTTTTTAGCTACAAGTTATGTTTGACCATATGTGATCGATGATTGATGTTGGTGCATTTCTATTTGTGTCCAAAAGAAAATGAAGGTTGTAATTGTACATATGTGATCTTAGTTAGTTTGTTTTGTTGTTGGTTTCGAGCATGTTGATGTTGAAATCTCTGACAACGACTATTGTTTGGTTTGAATGTATATTGCATAATGCTTTTGCAAGAAGATGCAATGTATTGGTCATTGTTGCATATGGTGTGATGTAGAGATTGAGAACTACAATATGCATGCCATGAACAATCATACTTTTTATTGTAGCTTCTACATTTTTCTCTTCAAAGTGCATATGTTCCAAAATCTTTATATTTTTTTTCACACATATGAGTAAACTGTGTCTACTATAATTTGATATGCAGTTGAATGCTTGAAATATTTGTACTAGGATGGGTTGTTTCAAATATGCTTCTTCTAAATATAGGATATCAGATTGCATTAAATCATATTCACTTAGAAAATCATCGATATGTATTTGTAAATTGTGGGTGTTTAGAAAAAGAATTGAAGTATATGCATTTGTTTCAATGAACAGATAATTATAGTCTAGTTCCCACTTTGCATTTCTTTGTAGACATTCCATTTCAAGAGAAATTTTGTGTTTAATTTTGAAGAATTCTTTCTTAAGTGGACTAAGAAAATACAACAATTTTATGTTTCTTACATGAGACAAAGTTGTATGTGCTAATCCATGTCGTTGTATGCCTGAAGGATCAAATGCAACATTATCTAGTGTTAATCCTTGTGACCTATTTATTGTACGTGCACATGCTAGTTGAACTGGAAATTGTTTTCTGATTTTCAAATGGCCTATTTTTGCTAATACAGAAACTGGTTTTGTTGTGTGCAATATCGGAGTCCAATCTTTACAAATTTGTTAGCTATATAGAAAAGAAAATTTGTGTCCTTGTCATTGTCCAACAATTAGATCATAGTATTTGATCCATATCACATTAAATTTATTTGATTTTGTATATGCATTAATAATGCCATTTGCACCATTGACAAGACCACCTTGTGAGTCATAATTTCTAGCATATATTTCAACTAGCATGTTCAATTTTAGCACGATTTGTGAAGGTTGTGTTGTTATATGTGCATGAGAAGGTATGTTGCCATGTCTTTCTTATTCGTAATCAATTTTATCACTAGGAACAATAGACAACATTTTCTTATTGTGCAACGCGACATCTCTATTCCTAAAAAATAGATAAGGGAAGGTGGGATCATTGGAGAATTTTGAATAGAATTTATATTGAGGTAATGAAATCGTCTTTTGTTTGATTATTTGTGTGCGTCATGTTCAAAATGGAAATGAATTTTTCATTTGTTTGATGCATTATAGTGTGCAATTCATAGTATTTTACATGTTGTTGCCAAAATTCATATGTTATTGGTTGCTTTCTTATTGTAGGTTGTTCAAATATTAGTGAATCCTATAAAGGTTGTCCTTGGTATAGGTCACCACAAATATGATATCAATGTTTCCAAAATACTTTGTTTGAACATACTTAATATTCCTTAGTTGATTATCGATATGATACAGAAAACGACTACCAATCAAAGATACTTCATCAATGAGAACTACTCTCAATTCTCGGTAAAGATTTGCTAAGTTGTCTAAGACTTCATTTCTAAGTGGAACAAAACTAGAATTTTTTAAAGGCATCCCTCAAAGCAGAGTAAATTGTTACTCCACCTGCATTATATGCATATTTACCTGTATATGTTAATATAAAACCCTTTGGTTTCAAAGGATTTGTATTGTAATGTGCATTGTACATTCGCATCATCATTTGAAATAGGGATTTTGATGTAAAAAAAAATTAGTGGCAGCTCCTCCAATCAAGAATAAGTAGAGTGGTTTTTCTATGTTCATTTGTTTTTTCATTGCAATGTCTTTGAGAACTGCTTACTATTCTCTATTAAGCATTCTTCTAATTTTGTAGTATTCTTGATTACTAAGCATAAATGGGTGTTATGTCAATTGAAAACCAATGCTAAGTTGTCTTTTTTATCATGGCATTGGAGAAATTGTAAATCTTTATCTATGTCATACTTTTCATCAATGTCATTGGATATTCAAGGTTTTTTTATTGTCTCAGTTGAAGCTATAGGGTTTTTGTAAATTTCTTGAATTCCTTCTTCCAAATCACCCCATTTTTTGTTGATATTGTATGTGAACTTGGCTTCATTTCTCTTTATTGTATCCTTATGTAACATGTATGAACTTTTCCATGTTGGAAAGTCTTGCTTTAGTTCATTTTCATTGTTTTGAAATGGGACATATAGGGAAAAAAATTCTCTATAATAGTTTTCATAATCAATGTGTTTTTGTATTTGATGAATCGTATTACTCTTCCTTTTTTCCTTTTTGATATTGGTGTGTCATATTTCTTATACTTTGATACGAATTCAACTAAACATGCATGCTTAATAGCATGAGGCCTATTGATGTAGTAGTCAATGATGGAATTGAACATAACGTCTTCAGAGTTATCAAGAATTTGTTTTAGAAGAAATGATGGTTTAAGTATAAATGTGCACTCATCCGCTGGAGTTGTTTTTATAAAGTTGCTTTCTCTTGAACTATGATTCAATGGTATGGAGAGTGCTATGTGGACTACTTATTGATTTGAAATTTGTTGATGATTAAGCAAGGCATTCCCTAATGATCGTATCATTTGAATAGCATCAATTTTTCTCTTCTCATGTCCTTGTCGCATCCTTTTGAATGCAGTTTTCATAGATTTGTCAACTTTGGTCATATATGAACTGCAATATGAAGATGCAGCATATACATTGAGGACATATTAAGCATATGTATTTGCATTCCATAGATGCGGTATATTGATTGCAAAGCTATTGTTCCATATTTGTGATGGTTTTCGTTGCGAGAACATCATTGGATGCGTAAATGTACTTTGTATTACTTCAATGTAATCAGAAACTGTTAAATGCAACTCTTCCAAGAATTTTTCATAAGTAGTTGATTTCTCATAGTGTTTTTGTGTTAAGGTACTTTACAAAAACCACATAGGGAGAAAACAACTGCTCTAAGGTAATATCCAAAAAGTTGTCAATTTTTTAGTTACTATTTATTCCACATATTGGAGCATTTTCTATCCATAGAAGAGCATGTTCATGTGTGCTCCCTCTATTTTGGAACTCAGTTACAAAGGAGTAATATAGTATTTTTCCAAAAAATGTATTATCTTGACAGATCAATTGTTTCACAACATATGTCCTATGTCTATAGTGATGTGTACAAGTTATTGGGTCATTTCTTACAAGATAAGCAATGTCATATTCCTCAATTGTTTCAATGTGCTTCCTTTTTTTCTATTGCTATGTAATTTAGTCAGAGTTTCTACTAGCGTATTCCAATGGTGTTTTGCACTTGTAAACATAACAAATAAGGTTGGAGGGCCTAATTGTTGTATCATTGTTTTGATGGTGTTGGACCTGCCAACATTCAGGGGATCACCTTGGTATGAAGTCCCAACTATACCTCACACAGTTTGGTGTGGGAGTCCCATCTGGTATGATGGCACAGTTTCCATTATCTTAAAGATTTGCCTCAACTCCTACTTATTAGCACAGGAAAGTGGTCTGCTTTGTCTTTTGACAAGTGAGGTTCGTGTGCCTGGTGATTGTAAGTGTCACTTGTCTCAATGGTTCTTTCACCATAGAGGGAGAGGGTGGGAGTGAGTCCCAAGTCAATTGGGATTAGTCCCAACTCTTCTAGGAACACACAACACAATAGGACATGCGCAACTTCTGCCGGAACAATCTGCACAAATGCGAAGTCACAACATACAAGGTAAGATAACATGTATAACACTCAGCGGATTAGTCCACATGAGTGCAACGGTTGTTATAGCAAGTTTTCTGTGAAAGGTTTGTCTGATGTACGAGAAAGTAGTCAACACAGGCAAGACAGTGTCAACATCATATACAACACATTTTCATTAACATATATATGTATTACAACAACTGAATTAGTTCAAGTGTTAAACACAAGTTAAAGAAACATGCATTACTAGTGTTTAAGATTAGCCTTACAATAGTTACAATACATGTGTGAAAACGTGTTGGCCTGATAGCAGGCTTCTGAATTAATCGAAAGTTCCAAGACACATCGTTACACCATACATCACTAGCCCCATGAGAGGGGCGTTGGAGAAACTACTTACTCCTCAAAGAAAATATTATAGACTCTCAAGGCTATGTGGGAGGAGTTGAGGTGAAAAAAAGTCTTTTGCATGTATGAGGGGGTATTTATAGCTAAGGGTGAACTAACCCTTGTGGCTTTTCAACCACCCTCATGACTGCTTGACTTCCATGAATTTCGACTTTACATGAATCTTCATACAACAAGTGAGTCTCTTGGACTTCCATGTTACATTACATTGATTAAAAGTATGGCCCACAGTAGAGATGTGGACGACATGACTCAACACGATAATGTTGGTACATTCGTGCTACTGTTGGTGTGCATGTTGAGTTACAGTGTTGTTGGGTGATGGATGTCCTCATGGTGTGTCACAACTTCACCTCCACATGGAAAAGTGTGTGGAGCCTTCGATGGTCATTGGTTCGCTTGATGTTGCATTCACACATTGCTCCTTTCTTGTATGTTGGTAAGCTTGAAAGGTTCGTCTGTTCACGAAAGGTGCATGTTCATTCGTTCATTCGTCCATGAAAACATCTTGTATGTTTGCTCGTCTATCCATCCGCGAACACATCTTTGCATGATCATCCATTCGCAAGAACATCTCTTTGCATGCATCGTCTTTTCGTCTATTGGTGAACATGTCCTTCTGTGTGTGCTCCCTTGTTCATCCCATCCATTGTTGTTCCATGTTTGTTTATGTACCTGTGTCTGCAGTCACTCATGACGAGACGACATCAAATCCATAAACTTCCTAGTCTACCATGATGCATGATCATTTCAGATGCCGGTGACTGGGAGAGGTGACAAGGTTGTGAGACGGGATGGAGGCTCCAGGAACTACTGATGAAAACTGCGCAGGAGTCACTGGGTGATGAAGATGGGAAATCCGGATCAACAGTGATTCTTTACGGGGTCTGGCTTAGATGGAGGAAAAAAATGCGCATTTTTTGAGAGGAACAGTTCAGGCTGCAGAAAGGCTGGGTAGGCAAAATCTGTGGAATTTCTAGAACAAGCGGGCAGCAGGAGATTGCCAGCAAAAACTGTCGCAATTCCTGAGGGGAATTGGCAGTCAGATGCTAGGTCACTAGCAGCAAAAACAATGCAATTCCTTAACGGAACTGGCAGTCAGCTACCAGGAGCTTGAGAGCAAAAACTACGCAATTCCTGGAGGGAACTTGCAGTTAGCTGCTAGATCTTGGAAGCAAAAACTGCGCAATTCCTGGAGGGAATTATCAATTGGTTGTCGGGAGTTGCTGGTAGGAAAAACTGAGTTGACGCTGGGAGGCTGGCCTGCTGGTCACCTCTGCACAGTTTTTGAGCTAAGCAAACTACTTGTCAGCAAATGACTTGCTCATGAAAACTAAGAAATTTTCAGGGTGAGCATTCATTCAACTGTCATGAGGGCTGGATGGAAAAACTACGCAATTTTCTGAGGGGGACAGGGATGAGCATTGGATGTCTGTTCGACCTATCTGCGCAATTTTATCAGTTAGCAGAGTGGGCTCAGCGAAGCGGGCAAGATCTGTAGCCTCTGCGCAATTTTGATGGGAATTAGTTCCGGGGTGGCTGCTAGGTCAAACTCTCTGGTTGACTAGCATGAAGGTTGATTGATTTTCTTGCGAAAAGTGCAGCTTGAAATGGATTGTTTGGTGCTTCTACACTTTTCTGGGTGACAATCGATCGATTCGATGGTGGGGTGATGGTCTGGCTGTCAGAGGGGAATCCGGTCATCAGAACTTCAAAAAAGTGACTAAGTGTGTGAACAAGCGAAGGATGCATATGTAATCTTGCAAACACACACTTACATGACTTGACGATGAGACAACTCAAACCATCCAAACACACATGCTCAACATGACTGACCAACAGTGTAAGTAACAAGCGCGACACTTGTGATTGATCGTTGGTCGACTGTGACGATGCATGCGCAACAGTGAATGTGACTCCATGTGTGAGTGCAACAGATGTTTTCATAGCAAACACAACAAGTACACACGAAGCGAAGACTTTGAGTATAACAAGAACATGGTCACAAGCATGACTTTGACATTAACATGCAAAAACTTGGGTGAAATGATCAAGAAATATGGGTGCAAAGACTCACACGAGCTCACGAAGTGAACCTGAGTGTGTGCAGTCCTCAAGTGAAACTCTCAAGGGAGGCTCCGAAATTGGGTGCACACCAAAATTTTGGAGGGTGGTTGTAACCGCTACAACACTTTGTGACACACTGGTAGAAATCATTGTGTGGGTTACTCTGACTTCCCCACTTACCTCATGGATATACATGGTTCACCTTTCGCCAACTCAGTCAAACACAATCAAAAGTTCAGCTTGATCAAAGTGTTTCAAATTTGGGAAGGGTATTTTAGCTCACAAGTTGAAGATTTTCAGAGTATAAGTTTTCATCTCTAGTGTTGCTCCATTTTCAGTAGCTCTAACCATTACCTCGATGGAGTTGCATACTTCACCTCTTTGCACAGGAAGCCTTTCCCTTATTTTACCTTTGTAGTTTTCAAGAGGACTGTGCATAGGCACTTATTTATTTTTGGGGCAGAAGAGGGATCCTGACTTATTGAGAGCAGAAGAGGTTGTTCCTTCAGAGAAGCATGTAAGACCTCTGACATAGGTTTGTTCATTCAGATTTCCCCTTCTTCGTTTCTACTAGTTGGATGAGATTGAACACACAGAGCAGAAGGATGAGTGCAGACATGGGGCTTCCTAGTGTGGACACAGGTTCATGGTTGGACCAAAAATTCCCTTGCAGACGGCTCATATTTTCCGTCAAGACTTCATCGGCCAAAGGTTATAACCAAGCACAGAGAATATGGACACAAGACTAGCCAAGTGCTGCAGTGTCACAAGTTTCTTCAAATCTCAGCCACATACTCTATTCAAAATCAAGAACGCAGTAATTGGTAGCACTTATTTATGGAAAAAAATAGTAAGGTACCAAGTAAACAAAACAATCGTAAACAAAAATAGTAAGTAGAACAACCAAATAATAACAAAGATAGTAAGCAAGGCAAGCAAAATGAAAACAACAAGCATCAAGCAGACTATGTACATGGAACAGTGCACAGCCCGACCTACAGTAAATAATGCTTGGGATCTTGGTTTTTGACAGGAAGGTTGTCAACCCTCCTGTCAAGTGATTGCAGCTGGTACGTGTGTGGGCCAAGCTTCTCATGGACTGTGTATGTATTTTCCATCGGTGTATCATGGACTGAAGGCAACAAGTTCTTACATAAGAGGTAGGACGATAGATAACCAAGTATTGATAGTCGTACAAGTCCTCATGTACTTCACCTAGCTCATTTTAAGATTCACACACGGTCCATGTGAAACTAACCAGGACGACAGATAACCAAGTATTGATAGTTGTACAAGTCCTCATGTACTTCACCTAGCTCATTTTAAGATTCACACATGGTCTATGTGAAACTAACCTACGTACATAGACAAGCAAATAAACCAAAAAGCAAAGCAAGAAGCAAAATCAAATGCGTATGCAAAACGAGCAAGCAAACAAACAAGCAAGCAAGCAAACACATAAAGAAAGAAGCAAACATGCATGCAAAAAAACAACTCAAAGCAAATACTACTCCTATTCCTAAGCTAATAGTGCATGGGTCGTCTCACGTGAAGTGATACTTCTAACGCATCCATTGGCATATTGATCGACCCATGTTGGTGAAGGCATGGTTTGTGATCATCGCAGTTGCACAAACCAGCAAGCATGAAAGATATAACGACGAAGGCGTACACACTCCAAGCTTATAAGTGTCCACAGAACAAAAATGAGTGAAAGTGCATGTCATGCACTCTGTGGACTTGCCATGGTGTTGTGCTACACTACGTACATATGTTGATTGTATGCATTCTCTTGACTGTGACTTGCAAGAAAATGTGAGAAAGGTAGACCACTTTCGTTGTGCAAGTGTGCTTGTTGTGTAAGATTCCTCCAATGGATGACCAATGGGATTGTGTAGTTCGAGTTAAGGAAGCGAAATCTGGGTGTTTGGTTGATCTTCAATGCAAAGCAGAGAGTGATGAGGAGCCTTACTTGTTTCAAAAATTTCCTGATCGGAAGTGACACCAACCTCAGGACAGTGAGGACCTGACATAACCATCATCTTGAGCTAAAGTGTCTCAACAGTCTGGGGGGTCTCGACTTCATCGGAAAATGGATCATTGTAGACCAGTGTCTTAGATAGATTAACAACAATTGAATCAACATCGTGATCGGATGAAGAAGTAGAGAGATCACGACAACCAAGATCATAAAATTCAGGATGTTTGTCGGCATCCTCATGGTTTGACGAATTGTGCAGAGGGGTAGATGAGAATCAAGGATGTTCACCCTCTATGTTTTTAGAAATGATAGATGATAGATTGGATGGATTTTCAGAGGAAGATATGTCCTCTCCGCAATGTAATGATAGACTGACATTCGATGTGTCCTATGAACGATCAGAAGTAGAAACATCCGGAAATCAATTTTCACAGGGGAAATCAATAGTGGCAAAATCACAAGGGATGTCAAGATAGAGTAGGTGAGGCACGGATGGAAGGGAGTCATCCTTCAACGTGATTTCTTCTTTAAATTCCCACACACACTCATCATGAATGATGGCGCAAGTTAGCTACATTACACCAACTCCGTCGAAAACTTGATCCTCGTTCACAGCAGGTGAGGAGTCCAGAATGGAAGAACACAAGGCAGTATAATCTGGAGGATCAACAGAACATGGGGATAGAGGTTGAGAGAATGAATCCAAGTGACAACCAACAGGCTTGCAAGCCAAATCTGCGCAGATATCAAGAGCAGGTGGGGTGGGAGGATGTGACAGTTCAATATATGTGTGTGCATGTTCTCCCACATCACTCAGTGGTGGTAGAGCTATTTGATGAGGTGAACGCGGACATTCACTCGTGACAGAAATTGTGTCTGCCTGTGATTGTTCACCTCCATCACCGAGGTATGTTGAGCGGGATTTGAATGATTTCAAGAATTGCGGATTTTCAGATATGTGAAGAAGATACACAAATATTCCATCGAGAAATTCCCAACAATTTCATCTTTGGGAAATCGCTAAGCAAGATTACAAAAACGTGTGTGAAACTGTTCAACGAATTCATCGAGTTCTTGTTGTAATTTCAAAATTTCTTTATTCAATTCTTTACGTTCAAAGTAATTGAAAGCACGTTCAACCTCTATGACCAGATGAGAAATAGAATGAATATATTTTTCAGGCAGTGTGGCATACCAATGCAATGGGTGTCCTCGAAGAGTGTAGACGAATAGTGTGCAGGTCATGTGTTCCTCAAAGATTCCATGTCTTTTGCATGAGCCTACAAAGTTGATCGTGTGCCTAACCAAGGCTACATAACCTCCACAATCATGTGTTTTATGTGACAAGTTATCTGAGAGCTCTTCCGAGATTTTGAAGTCATTCCCATAAGACATACGCTCCAGAAGAGAAACTCTGTAGTTGGTCATGATAGATATGCAAAGATTCAAAACAGATTGTGAGGAATCAGCTTGTCATTTGGCCCTACTTCTAGCGCCAAAAATTTTGATGGTGTTGGAACCGCCAACATTCAGGGGATCACCCCAGTATGAAGTCCCAACTAGACCTCACACCATTTGGTGTGGGAGTCCCATCTGGTATGATGTCTCGGTTGCCATTGTCTTGAAGATTTTCCTCAACTCTTACTTGTCAGCATAGAAGAGTGCTCTGCTTTGTCTTTTGAGAAGTGAGGTTCGTGTGCCTGGTGATTGCAAGTTTCACTTGTGTCAATGGTTCTTTCACCATAGAGTGATAGGGTGGGAGTCAGTCCCAAGTCAGTTTGGAGTATTCCCAACTCTGCTAGGAACACACAACACAACAGGACATGCACAACTTCCGGCAGAACAGTCCACACAGATGCGGCAGTCACAACACATAAGGTAAGATAACACGTATAACACGCAGTGGATTAGTCCACATGAGTGCAATGGTTGTTATAGCAAGTTTTATGTGAAAGGTTTGTCTCATGTACAAGAGAGTAGTCAACACAGGCGAGATAGCGTTAACAGCATATAAAACACATTTTCATTAACATATATGTATTACAACAAGTGAATTAGTTAAAGTCTTAAACACAGGGTAAATCAACATGTATTACAAGTGTTTAAGATTAGTCTTACAATAGTTACAATACGCGTGTGAAAATGTGTTGGCCTAATAGCAGGCTTTTGAATTAAGCGAAAGTTCCAAGACATGTCGTTACACCATACATCACTAACCCCGTGAGCGGGGCATTCAAGACACTACTTACTCCACAAAGAAAATATTATAGACTCTCAAGGCTATGTGGGAGGAGATGAGGTGAAAAAAATTCCTTTGCATGTACAAATGAGGGTGTATTTATAGCCAAGGGTGAAACTGACCCTTGTGGTTGTTCGACTACCCTCATGACCGTTTGACTTCCATGACTTTTCGACTTTACATGACTCTTCGTACAACAAGTGGGCCTCTTGGACTTCCACGCTACATTACATTGATTGACAATATAGCCCATAGTAGAGATGTGGATGACCTGACTCGACATGACAGTGCTAGTACATTCGTGTTGCTACTGGTTTGCATGTCGAGCTGCAGTGCTGCTGAGTGATGGATGTCCTCATGGTGTGTCACAGCTTCACCTCCACATGGAAAATTGTGTGGAGTCTTCAATGGTCATTGGTTCATTTGATGTTTCATTCACACATTTCTCCTTGCTTGTATGTTGGTAAGCTTGACAGGTTCGTCCATTTGCGAAAGGTGCATGTTCGTCCGTCATCCGTTCGTGAACACATCTTGCATGTTTTCTCGCCTGTCCATCTGCAAACACATATTTCCATGATGAACCGTTTGCAAGCACATCCCTTTGCATGCATAGTCTATTCGTTCATTAGTGAATCTATCCTTCTGCATGTGATCCCTTTGTTCATCCCATCCGTCGTCACACCATATTTGTTTGTGTACTTGTTTCTGTAGTCACTCATACATCAAATTCATAAACCTCCTAGTCTACCATGATGCATGATCATTTCGGATGCAGGTGACAATGTTGCGAGGCAGGATAGAGGCTCTGGGCATTGTTGATGAAAACTGCGCAGGAGTCATTGGGTGATGAAGATGGGCAATCTAAATCGACAGTGACTGTCCGTGGGGTGTTGCTAAGTTGGAGGACAAAACTACGTAGTTTTTTAGAGGAATAGTCTGGGTTGTAGAAAGGCTAGGAAAGAAAAATCTACGCAATTTCTGGAACGAGCGAGCAGCGAGATCTTAGCAGCAAAAACTGCGCAATTCCTAAGGGGCAATGGCAATCATCTGTTGGGTCACTGGCAGCAAAAACTATGCAATTCCTTAGGGGAACTGGCAGTCATCTGCCAGGAGCTTGGCAGCAAAAACTGTGGAATTCCTGGAGGGAACTGGTTGTCAGCTACTGGAGCTTGGCAATAAAAACTGCGCAATTCCTGGAGGGAACTGTCAGTCGGCTGCCGGGAGTTGCTGGTGAGAAAAATTGTGTTGATGCTGGGAGGTTAGACTACTAGTCACCTCTGTACATTTTCTGAGCTGAGTGGATTTCTAGTCAACAGAGGACTTGCTCATCAAAACTACGCAATTTTTTGGGTTAGCAATCGGTCGACTGTCGGGAGGGCTGGTTGGAAAAAATGCGCAATTTTCTGAGGGAGACAGGGACGAGCATTGGGTGTCTATCTGTGTAATTTTCTCAGTCATTGGAATGGGTAAGGTCTGCAGCCTCTACGCAATTTTTGAGGGGAATCAGTCTCGAAGTGGTTGTCGGGTCAAACTCTCGGTTGACTAGCATGAAGGTTGATTGATTTGCTAGTAGACATCGCAGCTTGAAATGGCTTGTTTTGTGCTTTTGCGCTGTTATAGGTAGAACTCCTGCTTGTCTATTTTGCTTCATTGATAGCACAGGGCCTTGGTCTTTCGGGGAGTATTGAATCATGGACATACATGGTTCACCTTTTGCCAACTCAGTCAAACACAATCAAAATTTCAGCTTGATCACTGTGTTTTGAATTCATGAAGGGTAGTTTAGCTCACGAGTTGAAGATTTTCAGAGTGTAATTTTTCATCTCTGGTGTTGCTCTGTTGCTAGTAGGCCTGGACAGTACCTCGACAGAGTCACGCGGGAACACACGCATTGCTCCACTACCAACGAGCCTGGTCAACACCCTAGTGGAGTTGTATGCTTCACCTCTCTACGCAGGAAGCCTTTCTCTTCTTTCGCCTTTGTATTTTTCAAGAGGACTATGCATAGGCACTTACTTATTTTTGGGGTAGAAGAGGGATCCTGACTTATTGAGAACAGAAGAGGTTGTTCCTTCAGAAAATCATGTAAGACCTCTGACATAGGTTTGCTCATTTAGATTTCCCCTTCTCTGTTTCTACTAGTTGGATGAGCTTGAACACACATAGAAGAAGGTTGAGTGCAGACATGGGGCTTCCCAGTGTGAACACAGCTTCATGGTTGGACCAAAACTTCACTCACAGACGGCTCATATTTTCTGTCAAGACTTCATCAGCCGAAGGTTATAACCAAGCACAGAGAAGACGGACACAAGATTGGCCAAGTGTTGCAGTGTCATAAGTTTCTTCATATCTCAGCCACATACTCTATTCAAAAGCCAGAATGCAGTAGTTGGCAGCACTTATTTCTGGAAACAAAAATAGTAAGGTATCAAGCAAACAAAATAAATGTAAACAAAAATAATAAGAAAAACAAACTAAATAAGAACAAAGATAGTAAGCAAGGCAAACAAAATGAAAACAACAAGCAGCAAGAAGACTATGTACATGGCATGGGGCACGTCCCAACCTACTGTAAGTAATGCTTGAGATCTTGGTCACTGACATGAAGGTTTTCAACCCTCCCGTCAAGTGATTGAAGCAAGTACGTGTGTGGACCAAGATTCTCCTAGACTGTGTATGTATTTTCCATCAATGTATCATGGACTGAAGGCAACAAGTTCTAACATAAGAGTTAGGACGACAGATAACCAAGTATTGATAGTTGTACAAGTCCTCATGTACTTCACCTATCTCATTTTAAGAGTCACACACGGTCCATGCGAAACTAACCTACGGACATAAACAAGAAAACAAACCAAAAAGCAAAGAAAGAAGTAGAAGCAAATGCATATGCAAAGCGAGTAAGCAAACAAACAAGTAAGCAAGCAAACACACAAAGAAAGAAGCAAACATGCATGAAAAAAAACAACTCAAAGAAAATACTACTACTCCTAAGCTAATAGTGCATGGGTCGTCTCACATGAAGTGATACTTCCAATGCAGCCACCGGTGCATTGGTCAACCCATGTTGGTGAAGGCATGGTTTGCGATCATCGTGGTTACGCAAATCAGCAAGCATGAAAGATATAACGATGAAGATGTACACACTTCGAACTTACAAGAATCCATAGAACAAAAATGAGTGAAACCACATGTCATGTACTATGTGGACTTGTCATGGTGTTATGTTACACTACGTACAGATGTTGAGTGTATGCATTCTCTTGACTGCAACTTGCAAGAAAATGTGAGAAAGGTAGACCACTTACGTTTTGCAAGTGTGCTTGTTGTGTAAGATTCCTCCAATGCATGAGCAATGGGATCATGTAGTTCGAGTGGATGAAGTGAAGTCTGGGTGTTTGGTTGATCTTCAATGAAAAGCAGAGAGTGATGAGGATCCTTGCATGTTTCAACAATTTCTTGAGCGAAATTGAAACCAACCTTAAGACAGTGAGGACCTGACATAACCATCAGCTTGGACTGAAGTGCCTCGACAGTCTGGGGGGTCTCGACTTCATCAACAGATAGATCATCGTAGACCAGTGTCTTAGATAGATTAACAACGATTGAATCAACATCGTGATCGGATGAAGAAGTAGAGAGATCACGACAACCAAGATCATAAAATTTAGGATGTTTGTCGGCATCCTCATGGTTTGACGAATCCTGCAGAGGGGTAGATGAGAAGCAAGGATGTTCACCCTCTATGTTTTCAGAAATGAAAGATGATAGATTTGATGGATTTTTAAATGAAGATGTGTCCTCTCCATAATGTAATGACAAACTGACATCCGATATTTCTTGTGAACGATCAGAAGTAGAAACATCCAGAAATGAGTTTTCACAGGGGAAATCAACAGTGGCAGAATCACAAGGGGTGTCAGGATAGAGTGGATGAGGTGCGGATGGAAGGGATTCATCCTTCACCACGGGCTCTTCTTTAGATTCCCAAACACACTCATCATGAATGATGGTGCAAGTTGGCTGCATAGTACCAACTCCGTCGACAACTTGATCCTCGTTCACAGCAGGTGAGGAGTCTAGAATGGAAGAACACAAGACAGTACAATTTGGAGGATCAACAAAACACGGGGACAGAGGTTGAGGGAACAAATCCACATGACAACCAACAATCTTGCAAGCTAAATCTGCACAGATATCAAGAGAAAGTTGGGTGGGAGGATGTGATAGTTCAACAAATGTGTGTGCATGTTTTCCCACATCACTCAGCGGTAGTAGAGCTGTTTGATGAGGTGAAGGCGGACAGTCACTTGTGACAACAACTGTGCCTACCAATGATTGCATAGCTCCATCACCGAGGTATGTTGAGCGGGATTCGAATGATTTCAAGAATTGGGGATTTTCGGATATGTGAAGAAGATACTCAAATCTTCCATTGAGAAATTCCAAATCAATTTCATCTTTAGGAAATCGGTAAGAAAGATTACAAAAGCATGTGTAAAATTGTTCAATGGATTCATCAGGTGCTTTTCGTAATTTCAAAATTTCTTTATCAAGTGATTTATGATTAAAGTGATTGAAAGCACGGTCAATCTTTGTGACTAGATGAGCAAGAGAATGAATAGATTTTCAGGCAATGTGGCACACCAATGTAATGGGTGCCCTCGAATCATGTAGATGAATAGCGCGCAGGTCATGTGTTCTTCAAAGATTCCATGTCTTTCGCATGAGCCTACAATGTCGATCGCATGCCTAACCAAGGCTACATATCCTCCACCATCATTTGTTTTATGTGATAATTTATCTTAGAGCTCTTCCGAGATTTCGAAGTCATTTCCATCAGGCATACACTCCGGAAGAGAAACTCTGTATTTGGTCATGATAGATATGCAGAGATTCAAAACAGATTGTGAGGACTCAGCTTGTCATCTAACCCTCCTTCTAGCACCAATAATTTTGACGATGTTAGACCCACCAAAATTCAGGGGATCACCCCAGTATGAAGTCCCAACTAGACCTCACACCGTTTGGTGTGGGAGTCCCATCTGGTATGATGGCTCGGTTGCCATTATCTTAAAGATTTGCCTCAACTCTTACTTGTAAACATAGGAGAGTGATCCGCTTTGTCTTTCGAGAAGTGAGGTTCACGTGTCTGGTGATTGTAAGTGTCACTTGTGGTAATGGTTCTTTCACCGTAGAGGGAGAGGGTGGGAGTGAGTCCCAAGTTAGTTGGGAGTAGTCCCAACTCTGCTAGGAGCACACAACACAGCAGGACATGCACAGCTTCCAGTGGAACAATCCACACGGATGTGACAGTCACAACAAACAAAGTAAGATAACACGTATAAAACTCAGCGGATTAGTCTTCGTGAGTGCAACGATTGTTATAGCAATTTTTCTGTGAAAGGTTTGTCTGATGTATGGGAGAGTAGTCAACACAAGCGAGACAACTTTAATAGCATATACAACACATTTTCATTGACATATGTGTATATTAACAAGTGAATTAGTTCAAGTGTTAAACATAGGTTAAAGTAACATGAATTACAAGTGTTTAAGATTAGTCTTGCAACAGTTACAATACATGTGTGAAAACGTGTTGGCCTAATAGCATGCTTCTGAATTAAGCTAAAGTTACAAGACACATCATTACACCATACATCACTAACCCTGTGAGTGGGGTGTTGGAGCCACTACTTATTCCTCTAAGAAAATATTCTAGACTCTCAAGGCTATGTGGGAGGAGCTGCGGTGAAAAAAAGTCCTTTTCATGTACAAATTAGGGGGTATTTATAGCCAAGGTGAAACTAACCCTTGTGGTTGTTTGACTACCCTCATGACTATTTGACTTCCATGACTTTTTGACTTTACATAACTCTTCGTACAAAAAGTGGGTCTCTTGGACTTCCACCTTACATTAGATTGATTGACAATATGGCCCACAGTAGAGATGTGGATGACATGACTCGACATGATAGTGATGGTACATTCATGCTGTTGTTGGGTGATGGACGTCCTCATGGTGTGTCACAGCTTCACCTCCGCATGGCAAAGTGCATGGACTTTTTTATTGTCATTGGTCCGCTTGATGTTTCATTTACACATTGTTCCTTGCTTGTATGTTGGTAAGCTTGACAGGTTTGCTTGTTTGCAAAAGGTGCATGTCCATTCATCCGTCCATTCGTGAACACATCTTGCATGTTTGCTCGTTCATCCGTCTGTGAACACATATTTGCATGATCATTCGTTTGCAAGCACATCTTTTTGCATGCAACATCTGTTTGTCCATTCGTAAACCAGTCCTTCTACATGTGCTCCATTTGATCATCCCATCTGTTGTCGTGTCATGTTTGTTTTTGTACCTATGTCTATAGTCACTCATGACGAGACTACATCAAATCCATGAACCTCCTAGTCTACCATGATGCATGATCATTTCAGATGCAGGTGATAGAGAGAGGTGACAAGGTTGTGAGGCAGGATGGAGGCTCTGAGCACTATTGATGAAAACTACACAGGAGTCACTGGGTGATGAAGATGGGAAATTCAGATCAACAATGACTATCCACGATGTCTGGCAACTGGAGGACAAAATTGTGCAGCTTTTGAGAGGAAAATTTTGGGTTGTGGAAAGATTGGGCAGGAAAAATCTGTGCAATTTTTGGAATGAGCGGGCAGCGAGAGCTTGGAAGAAAAAACTACACAATTCCTAAGGGGAACTCGAAGTCATCCGATGGGTCACTAGCAGAAAAAATTGTGCAATTCCTGAGGGGAACTGGCAGTCATATGTTGGGAACTTGGTAGCAAAAACTGCGCAATTCCTTGAGGGAATTGGCAGTCAGTTGTTGGATCATGGAAAAAAAACTGCGCAATTCCTGGAGGGAACTGTCAGTCGAATGTCGAGAGCTTCTGGTGGGAAAACTACGCTGATTCTGGGATGATGGCATGCTGGTCACCTCTACACAGTTTCTGAGCTGAGCGGACTGTTGGTCAGCAGAGAACTTTCTCATGAAAACTGCGTAATTTTATGGGTGAGCAACCGATCCACTGTCAAGAGGGCTGGCTAGAAAAACTACACAATTTTCTAATGGAGACAGGGACAAGCACTGGGTGTCTGTCCAACCTGTTTGTGCAATTTTCTCAGTCAACAGAGCGAGCAAGGTCTGCAGCCTCTACGCAATTTTTTAGGGGAATCAATCTAAGGGTGGTTGTCGGGTCAAACTCTCTGGTTGACCAACATGAAGTTTGATTGATTTTCTTGTAGAGAGCACAACTTGAAATGGCTTGTTTGGTGCTTCTACGTTGTTCTGGGTGACAGTCAATCGAGTCGATGGCGGGGTGATGATCTGGCTATCAGAGGGGAATCTGGTCATCAAAACTTCAAAAAAGTGACAAAGTGTGTGAACGAGTGAAATATTCATACGTGATCTTGCAAACACACACTTACATGACTTGATGATGAGATGAATCAAACTATCCAAACACACATGCTCAACATGACTAACTGACGATGTAAGCAACAAGCGTGACACTTGTGTTGATCGTTGGTCGACCACGATGACGCTTGCGTGATAGTGAATTTGACTCCATGTGTGAGTGCGACAGATGTTTTCATAGCGAACACAAAAAGTACACATGAAGCGAAGACTTTGAGTATAAATAGGCAATGGTCGCAAGCATTACTTTAACATCAACATGCAAAACCTTGGTTGAAATGATCAAGCAAGGTGGGTGTGAAGACTCACACAAGCTCACAGAGCGAACCCTTGTGAGTGCATCCATCAAGTGAAACTCTCAAGGGAGGCTCTGAAATTAGGTGTAGGCCAAAATTTTGGAGGGTGGTTGTAGCTACTACAACACATTTCAAATATATGTTTTTGCATTTGTTGTAGGTAGTTAGGAGAAATTCTTATGTGCTTGATATCTATGTATCCAATGTGACTTTTTAGTAATTGTTCTAAATTGAGATTGTGCTTAAAATCCTTTGCTAATAACTTTCTTCCTTGCATTTTTCACTTCCTTATTCAGATTGAAATGCATGACATGACTTTTTCAATGATTATTCCAATTGTTTTGAAGAAAAAAATTGTGATGTCATAGGAAAAGTCACCACTATGATGCATTAGTTCCCATTTCACTATTTCTTGGTAACGAAATCTTTGTACTTTGTCATTATTATGTGGATCTCCATAGAATAGTGTTGGGAAACTTATCTCTTCGACATATTTGTATTTGAATATTCCAAGTGGTCGTTTTCATTCAGTTGGTGTTATTTCAATGATCTTGCCTTTCAAATCATGGATATGTTGTGAACCCATTAATCCATGTACCAAAGTCTCAGTTGGTCTTTCACCTGTTGAATTGTTGTCTATTTCACTTTTACTATCATTGTTTTCATTCTGAAAAGTATTATCTTGATTGTTCAATTAGATCATATGATTTCTAATTTCTATTTATGGAAATATTTTCATCTTTATATAAATATCGAGAACATAGTTCTTTTAGCGCTTTAATGAAAATATGCACACAAAATTTCCTTGTTTGTTATGCATTCATGTATTTCAATCACCTTTTAATGCAATATCGATTGTCATTGTATTGTTTAGGAATTGTGGAAATGCTTTTTGGATAATGTCCATGTGTACAGGTACATTGATTATTGAACCGGTTAATCCCATTTCAAATCATTTGTAGCCCCATTACCTTATTTGTGAAAAATAAGTTCTTAATGCTACAAGCCTCTCTTCAAGTTTTGAAAGTGTTTCTACAGTTCGCAATGGCTTATTACGTCTTATTTGTTTAGATGTTGCAAACCAAGGTAACTTTGCATTGTCAAGTGCTCTTTAAAAAAAATTGCAAATGATCCTGAGAGGCAATGTGTTTCCTCTTCTAGATATGTTTATGTACATTTTTTCTAAGTCAAGTCCAATTCTTAGCATGTTCTTTCCAAATTGAAGCTTCTTACATATTGGACATTTGGTTTTAGGTGTGTCTTCAATTTGTTCACTGTAAATCTCTATAGGAGTACTCTTCTGTGAGCAATAATTTATATTCCTTATTTTATTTCTATTGTGTCCAGTACACTTTGCACTATGTGTATGTATCATTTGTTTCAATTTGTGGAATTTTATCCTATTTTTGGTGTTTTGATGCATTTGTATTATT
>APFE031191780.1:179262-191048 GCA_000404065.3 Pinus taeda
AGCAACACCAACATTTGCACCAATTTAAGTCGCATATAATCCACTTGCAATGATATCTACATTTAAAGTATTCACCGCTTGTTTTCTCCTCTGCTTTATCTCCTTAACCTACTTTGTCATTATCAACCTCTTCTTCTTCAATAAGTTTTTGTAGTGATTTTGAAGGTTGCATGGTAGCACAATCCATGATTGGAAATTAGTCACAGTTGCAAAGCATAGCTTTTTAATAGATTCCACTCAAAGTAGAAAATGAGACCTAGCTTGATTAAACCATAAGGAAAACAACAATTTAACTATCTAAATTATTCACCGCTTTAAATGATTTTGACTATCAATAAAGCAAAGTAATATCAGAAATAGAACTGTAAAAATTAATCCCATTAGCTAAAACAATTCAAATTTCGACTAACTAAACATTGTATTTTCTATTGTATCCTCTATTAATTGACCAAAAAGTGCAAATGGGCTTGGACAGTATACTTCTAATTCACAATTCTTCAAATTGGCCTATATTTCTGATAATCTATGTGATCGGCCTATAGTTTTGATAGTCTATGTGCTGGAAGCAAGAAGTACTCACTACAAGCTTTTACTTATTAGTTTATAGAAATGTAGTATTAATTATTAAATTAATGAATATAATAGATAATTGTTTATTAGTTTTTTTTAAGATTTATTATTGTTACACGTTTAGTACATAGATTAACTTTCCTTTTTCTTAAATGAATTTGTTCTCTCTTCTTTAAATAAAAATAGTATAAAATTTTAGAAAAATAAAATTGTTTGTTTTAAAATATCCAAATGTTATATTAAAAACTAATAATCGGAACTTTTTTAAATTTAAAAATTGAAACTTTTATTTTTCAAATAATTCCATTTTATTCATATTAACTTATAATTTATTTTTATATATTATTTAATTTTATACTTACTTTAGAATCTATGGTTCTCAATCTTCCATGAAACAAAATTGATGGGACATAATCAATGAAACTGAACATGTACAACTGCTTTCACAAGCTATTTTATTTTTTTTTACTGTAATTATGTTTTTGTTTCAAAATAAGATAAAAACTTGTGTGTTGGGTTACCATCTACCTAATAATGTTGATACATTCTCTATTTGAAAATTGTGGGCAATTCAAAATGATGTTTTAATTCACTTTGTGAGACGTAAGCCATCCTATATCCATCGTAAACTTGGATCCATCAAGCTCCTCTTGAGCTGCAAACTTTTCTTTGAATGCAAAACCCAAAGAAATGTTTAAGATTTGATCTCTTTATAGATTTGATAAAGCCAAATTTAAAATGGATCTAACCTAGTTTAAAATAAAGATATAACCCTATTTCTTTTTTCCAATATTATCAATGTAAATATAAGTCGTGTCAAAAAATAAAAAATTAACTACTTATATTATATAATTATGCTAGTAATATTTAAATTAAATTTAAAATATATTAAATTAATTTTAATATTTATCAAATATAATTGATTTTAATATTTATAAATATCTAAAGATATGAAAATTATCACATGGTGAAACATCACTACCTAGAAAGTTGTTGAAAAAGAGACTGATTCTAAAATTAAAATCAAGTGGACATATATGTTAATGATGGGTTTATATTGTATATAAAATATAGGTCCCTTAGATATCAGTGTGCAAATAAACAATACGGACAGGGTTTTACCTTATGTAAAAGATCCATCATAGCCCATTATTGAAATTAAAAAGTTTGTCACTTCAAAAATGCGATAATTCTAATAAAAATATAAAAATAGTAACAACAATATAAAAATAGTAACAAAATTTTTTAAACTTAGCATTCTACATATAAAATATTAAAAATAATATACCATATAAATAGAAAATAAACCAAAAATAAGGATCTTTAAAAATAATAATAAAATTCCTATGAAAATGGAAATAATCAAAAACAAGGATCTTGAAATTATAAATGGGTAATTCTTTCTTCTTTGTTGATATTAAAAAGAACAAAATCAATGGTATTGTCGCAGGTCACTTTTGTTTTCTATAAATTTAGTTTTTGTGTCTAGTGCATACTTATTTGGATTTAGTTTAAATATTTGTTTCATACTAAAAGTTGTGCAATATTTGGATTTAGTTTAAATATTTGTTTCATACTAAAAGTTGTGCAATGTCTTGGTTGAATGGCAAGACTTCGTTGAATGGCAAGAATAGTTAAGGAAATTGTTTTATATTTAAATTTTTCGTTTTATTAAGTATCGCGATTTTTTAAGTAAAGATAGTTGAAAAAAAAAAAAAAATTTGAAAAATATAAAATAAAGGTAATTATTAATCAAATAAAAAAAATTTTCACTTAAATATTAGATTTGTAACTTATGCTAGTTTTATTCATAAATATTTTATATTTATTTTGTTGGCCAAATTTTATAGTGTTCGAAGTGAAAAAATTAAAACGTAAATTTTTTTTATTTTTAAAAATAAATTAAATAAAAAAAAGTTATTCATTAAATCACTCAAAAAAATTAAGTACAATTTCAGTATCCTATGTTATGATAATGTTGATATAATGAAAATGAATTTTTTTTTATAAAATCTTGATTTTTAAAAATAAAATATTTGAAGTAATAGGAATAATGGTAACTTCAGTTGCAACAAAGTTTACTATATCAATTTATGAATAGCGTTTTTCACATGTCGGGCAGAGAGTCATCGAAGGACAAAGGGCGATCCATTCGTAAGTTACCCAAATCTGAGTGTCGTTACAATGGCTCTGTTTTCTATATTGAGCGACGTGTTAGTTCCCTAAGTTTTTCAATTTCTTGCATGACGTATCATTCGAGATTTAGCTTCTGGTATTGCTTACGGCACGCCAATAACTAATTATCAATGACCCTTGAAACTTTAGCACATTCATTCAGGGCCTTTGCAATTCACGCAGGCAATTTATATTGGATATTGTTCGCAGAAGCAGAAGCGGAACCTGACGGTATTTGCTAGATGGCTCAAAAGATAAGCTAAAAACATATTAGCAGGGCTCGGAGAACAACTGGCAAGGAGTCTTCTAAGAAGTATTTGGAATTGATGGAATTTGCAACACCAAGTTTTACTTTACCAACTGCAAGTTGGGATCTCAGCATAAACACAAGTTCTCCCTAGTCAAGTGAAGTTGTCTGCAATTGGAGGAACAAGATTAGAAGATTAAGAAGACGTCCGGGAAATTTTGGTGTTAGGCCACACCGCCTGTGATTATTCTCATTGGTGTAGCTACAACTGTAAGATTCTCATGGCTGCCACATCCTTCTTAGTCGACGATGTAAGATTCTCTCTCTTCTCTCCGCTCGTTATTTTTTGCAATTAAAATCTCAATCTCAAAGGCCCCAAAATCAGAACTAGAAGGAAATAAAAAAACCTCCAGATTTGAGTAAATCTCTCTGCATTGAACGTTGATCGTGACTTAGCTTTAGGGTCATATCTCTTAAGATTAGCTTATGCTATCTTCTAGGTATTTTTATGCTTGCGCTCTACACTCGTAATGTTCAATAATGTAAAGTAATTGGGTCCATTACTTCCTGATTTTCCATGAGTTCAATGAGGCATTACGGCATATAGCCACATAAAAAACACCATCGTACTTTGATTTGTTGCAGAGGTCCAGCGATATGCTCCTAACAACATAGGTAGTTCTTGATTTTGAAAATCTCATAAGCATGTTTTATTTAAATGATTTTATTGCCATCATATATATGCAAGGAAGAGTGTAACCTATAAATTGTCTCATAGAATAAAACAAAATTGGTGTAACTTATAATCTCCATGATTGGCACCAACACTAAATGAGAACAAGTTCAACGGTCTACTGGGAGTATTTATGAATTATATGTAGTTTCAAACGATGGTTTATCCAAGCATTCTTGTTGTTGAATATCGCCATAACATTAATGAAAATATTGAAAATTCAGCGATGAGAATATGAAAGGAGTAAAGGGAAAAGGGTTTATCCAAGCATTCTTGTTGTTGAATATCGCCATAGCATTAATGAAAATATTGAAAATTCGGTGATGAGAATATGAAAGGAGTAAAGGGAAAAGGGTGAGAGAACACAAGTGAAAACTGAAAATGAAAAGGGTCGGTGTTTATCATATCATATTTAACAGATTAGATATATTTTGAAACATAGGTTTCAAAAAAATAGTAGGTATGTCTAAAGTTAAATGGTGTGCCCATTAGAAGGTTGCCTCCATCTCTTGTAAATCTGGAAAACACTGAAATCCTCAATGAAATCCTCAATCTTAGTTACTCTAGCATTATGGAATTACCACCTAACCCAACCCACACAAGTTGATTCAAACCATTCATAAGTTGATTCAAACCATTCTTGGTTTTCCATAGAGGACATTTCAATAACACAAATCCAACCATTCTAAACTAAATTATAGTGGTGGAAAACAACATAAATGGCCTTTTAAGTAAATCTTTCTAAGCAAGTGGGACAAAATATCTAAATGATGGACAACAGTACTATAGAAAAACTATAGGAATGGTCCACTCAAACTATCTACACTCTAAATGTGCACTTTACATGTTGCTAAGCCCTCTCTGATACCATATTGAAATGGGAAGGTAGATCTTATAGAGACCAAAAGAGTATTTGAGAGGACGTTGTCCCAAGATGGACATACTATCTTGGACTTATGAATAACTAGTTGAGGAAATATCTCAATCACACACGAAGATAAAGGTAGATCTTATAGAGACCAAAAGAGTATTTGAGAGGACGTTGTCCCAAGATGGACATACTATCTTGGACTTATGAATAACTAGTTGAGGAAATATCTCAATCACACACAAAGATAAGAACTATCTTGTTTGAGATAATATCTCAAACCAAATTAGGTCTAAAAACCTTTTAAAAACTAAGAATAAACTCTACCTTAAAAACCAACCAATCTAGACAATCCACCAACTAACAAATCTGAACAGTTTACTAATATACTCAAGACATAAAACAAATAGAAATTACATATTCCAATCTTTATAATAATACTATAACAAAATTATATATATATAAAATAAAATTTATAATATTTAAGTATATATATATATATAAATAATTGAAAAATATTTAAGATCCTTATCCAAGGAACATTAAAATAACTTTAAACCAATATATTTTTTAATTTTTTAAAAAAAATAATAAATATTATTTTTGGTTAAATTAATTCTACATTCTCGGTGGGTCATTTAAAGAACCCCATTATTCGACGTAGAAACATCGGACTAATCGTTTCGCATTTTTTTTTTTTTAAATGGATTCTTCAAAAAATAGCATCATTTCCTTATTTTATTTTAATTGACTTGGCAAAAACGAACAGAAACTTGAAAATAATTCCTCACATCATATGCAAAGCATTGTTTACAGTTATGACAAGTCGTCATGGTTTATTATGGTTTTCAAATTTTTATTTATAGTTCTGTTTTATATAAATAAATTTTTTCAATATTAATGATACTGATCAATATCTGCATGTTTCTTTCCATCATTTCCCAACTCAGAAGTTGGGTGTTTTTAGCACGCTTGCTACCTGCGTTGTGAGAATATTTGATGAAAAGAGCTTGGAAAAGGAGAAGGCTCATCTCCTAGATGTCTTTGTTAAAAATGGTTACAGTAGACATCTGGGTCAAAAAGCCTTCCTCAAGGCCCATAAGGAGCCTTCTATCCAAAAAGATCCTAAAGATCGTGTCACGGGGGTTCACCTGCCTTATATCCAAGGAACCACTAACAAAATTGCCAAGATTCTGAAGAAGCACAATGTTCCCGCAAACTTTAGACCTCTTAATACCATCTGTGGCTCCCTTAGATCTGTAAAGGATCCCATCGACCCTAAAGACATGAAGGGCGTCTATGTCATTCCATGTTCCTGTGGGACACCATACATTGGTGAGACCGGTCGCTCTATTAATCAAAGGATTAACGAGCATTCGACGGACTTAAGGCATGGAAGGGCCAAGTCCTCGGCCCTTGCAGAGCATGCCGAGAAGACTAAACATCATGTATGTATTGAAGAGGCTCAAGTCATGGCAAGAGTTGCGCAGTTTCACCATCGGAAGTTTAGCGAGGCCCTTGAAATCGAAAAAAGGCCTAAAAATCTTAATAGGGATGATGGATGGAAGATTAGTAGTTGTTGGATCCCAGCCCTGTCGTCCTAGCCTCCTCATTCCTGCTTTTCTTTTGTTTCGTGTTATCCTTTATCCTCCCTTATCCGGTTCGAATTATTTGATTAATTATTATTGTATCTTTTGAACCCCTTCCCTAGAAAATGAAATTTTCCTTTTGATAAATTTATAGCGTGATCCCTTATAGATAATAGCCCCAGCGATCATAATTTAGTCCTAAAAATTACTCAGATTTTGAGCGAGTAAAAAGGCCAAAGAATAATATTAATGATAATTAACAATATGATAGTAGTTTATAGTTGGATTAGTTTATCATAATGGTAATATTAATATTTAATATTATGATAAATAAATATATAATATATAATAAATAATAATAATGTTTCTTAGTTCTAATTAAGTTTTTTAGATAATGATAATTTCAATTTATTCTAAAATTTAGATAAATAATTCTCCATTAATATTAATATTAATATAATGGTATTTAAGTATTATTAATAATATATTGGTTAAATATGATTTTTAGGGTAAATATATATTATTAAGGAATATATATTAATAAGACTTTAGAATATTAATAAATAGATAAATAATAAATATAAAATAAAATAGGAATTTAATTAAGTTCTAGAATTAAAAATAATAGGTATATAATAGGGATATTTACCATTATATTCTAAATATTTAAATAAATAATATTTTATTAATACTATTAATATTATATAAGGGTAAATAAATATATTAATATTGATAATATTATATTAGTAATAATAATATTAACATTAATAAATAATATAAATGATATTATATATAATAATAATAATAATAATAAATAAATAATTAAATAAATTTATGTCCCTCCCCTTGGGGCCTGGTCAAACCTAGTCGTTGGAGGTCCTGTTAACCGTTACTTAGTCAATTTAGTTGTCGGAATTGCATGTTGTCCCTATTTAACTCATCGCTCAGATTGGATCTTCAACTTGTCGTGACGATGAACCACACTGGTTGGTTCGAAATGCGTCGACAAATGATTTCTTATGTGATTTTTCCGAAATTATTCTCATAAACAAGATTATGGATCACATAAGTCTGAATTCCTTAATTATTGCTTAATTTCTACTTATATTGAATTGTGTTAAAGAAACATTCTAGTGATATAATTAGAGTTGTTCACTCTGTGCTCTTCACTTTCTGTTATGCTTAGGGTGTTGGTTACGAGGGTTGGAATTTGGATTCCTCTTTACCCATGGTACAATTTTTTTCGACACTTTAGGTCTTTATGTTGTCCTTCAAGAAACGTTATGTTTAAAATTTTTCCCTTCCAAAGGTGATGTTTTGATAATAAATTACCATTAACTAATAAAGGTTTCATTAAAAATTATCTATCATAAGAAAAGAAAAAACAAAATGACCATAA
The DNA here is from genome assembly GCA_000404065.3 of Pinus taeda. Classification (NCBI taxonomy): domain Eukaryota; kingdom Viridiplantae; phylum Streptophyta; class Pinopsida; order Pinales; family Pinaceae; genus Pinus; species Pinus taeda. Next base: position 186,844 of record APFE031191780.1, read on the forward strand.
CACATATATGATTTATTGAATTCTCAAATTTGGTTTGAAATTATATGGAACGCTCATAATAAAATCTCCATAACTCTGAAATCAAAAGTCCTTGACTCAGACATGCCATAACATGATATTATTAAGGAAATCTTATGGGACGTATAAGATGACCAACAAAGTAAAACTATGAGATGGACTATCCTCTACATCCTCTCAATGATCATAATCACATGGAATCAATGTGAGGGTCCACCGTGGAGAGTTAGTAGTCAAGTAAGTACAATGTATAAAAAGTGTTTTAGTATTTCATAAGCTTCATGAGCCATATCTATCAAATATTTTAAGTGATATGATGAGACACTCGATATATGGTGCAAATTGTAGTCGAAGTGACAATTCCACTGTTCCATAGGTGATATTGTAACATAGGATAACTTTCATAAGTGAGTGGTGATTTGGTAACACTATGATAGACCTCTGGCCCAAACAATCCAATAAAGGTGTGTGGCCAATACACTCAGGGAGAGCAAGTGGGAACAAGCAAGATTGTGGTCCAAAATTATTGTGGCAAGGGAGATGTTTTGTTCTATTAGCTATGTAAATTCGATGATGCACTAACACACTCATCGATTGATTATCTGATTCATTCAAGTGAGAATTTTAGTGATGTTTGCATAAGAGATAGATACATATTCATTGGATTTCAAGGAAACTATTTGGACTTGGATTCTAATCCAACTTGCCCTAATCAAATGAACGAATTGTGAGTAATTGAACAACATTCCTACTAAGGAGTACGAGATATATGTGTTTTCTTCCCCTTGTACCTTCTGGGTGACACTTATGGGAATTCAATCATATTAAGATTGAGCATCTGAAGAGATCTCATAATGAACAAAACATTTCAAACCAAGACAATTTTTTTTGTGTTTGTGGACATATTAATATATAAATATATATATATATATATAAATAATAATATAATAATAATATATTATAAAATATATATATATAGATATAGATATAGATATAGATATAGATATAGATAAGCATGGAATGAAATTATTTGATATAAAGTCTCTATTATACTAGATGCTTATTGATCACTTAGTTTTGTAGACATATATTTAAGGAGACTAGCTAATCACCTTTGTTGAATGGTCTCAAATCCATTTTCCTAGTTGTGTTTCCTTAGGCTTTAGGTGCTTTTGTGAAAGTTGTAAGTATCTTAATTCCTACTTTAATACAAATATGTTTCACTTTATATGTGTGTGCATATTAGAATTCACTTGAGAGCTCTCTTCAATTGGTAATGTGCACTCACATGCACCTCAAGCTCATTAACAAAAAAGAAAATCAATGAAAAATGAAAAGGGGCCTAAATAGATTTACCCATGGAAAATTGAAATCTTGCAAAATTAACGGCACAAAAGAAAATAGAGAAAGACTAAGAATGTGAATCCTAGGAATAAAAATACGCAACATTGTTATCCATAAGTTTATAATTTCTATTTGTAATAATTCCTAAAGTGTAAAAGAGCCAAACAAAGGTCATTTATAGAAGGTTTTGTCAAAAAAATGTTTCCAAGGTAAGATATCTACATTATCATGTTTACAATTGAGTTCTTCAACACCATTTCTACATTTATTAATTCTAATAAATTAAAAATTAGTTTTGAGTGATGTTTTAGACTCGTTTCATTATGATGGTATTGTACAATTAATAAAATAGTTTTTGTTTTACTTGAACCCACTTAACGCATTACAATTATGTGTTTCAATAACACAACTTGTTGGTGATGGATAGAGTAAAACATAAACAATTAAATATACACACACTTCTTACAAAATTTTAAAAGAATTGTGTTTATAAATTGCAATTGTTGACAATTTTTTTTTTAGTTCTATGGTATGTCTTAAAAAAAAGAAAAATGGCTAAGAGTTTGATTTATTCGAATATAAGGAAATAGGTTAATAGGCCAAGACTAAGAGATATTTGGTAAGAGTGAAAGTCAAACTCGGACTCTGAGTAGGGTAATTCCAGGGACTGGTTTTTGTTCAATAACTCTGATCAGTCTATGTGCGTTATGGATAGCTGCTAGTGAAACCATGATCATTTAACCTGCATTATGGATAGGATAGTTTCCAGTGATGATTGTCCCCAATGTGAATTGGCACTGAATTATAATCATTTTCCCAACATATTAAAAAAAGAGAAAAATAGACAAAAAAATATTAAAATATTATAGAAAGAAATTCACTAAATTGACTTAATATAAATTTCAATTATATTTTTCATTCAAAACCATCTATTTAAAAAAAAACACTTAAAATTAAACAGAAAAAAAAATTATATATACTAAATATATATATATATACTACTACTATAATATACTATATATAATAGTATATATCAATTTGAATTATTTAAAATTAGAGAGATTTTTAATCATACTTAATTAATTTATACCTGAAGAAAATAAAATTATTTAGTCCACACACATCTACAATTTCTTTAAAAGATACCCATACTTAATTCCAATCCCTAAAAAACTAAGAATACTAAAATACTTAATAATAACCAAGCTCTGAATAGGATGGTCATGAATAATATCCTTCAGCAATTCTTGTCTTGTCGAAACCACAATCACGGAACTTATGGTGCAGACGACTTTTAATTTCAGCCGACCATTTATGTTAAATAAAGTCAAGGAAACTACCCTCTAATTCTCTCAATTCTTCATAATCACCATCCTAAAGCAGCTAGGTTTTTCCTAAAGTTTATTTGTTGATAAGATCATTAGGTTTTTTCTCTAAAATTTATTTGTTGATAAGATCATTATGGATTTATTATAGTGTACCAAGTTGAAGTGGAAACGTGTCACTCTTTGGATATGATATTAATAACATTTACAAAAAACATTAAGCGTCAAAAATATGTTCTGCATCCTTCCAAACGTCAGGTCAGATGCTTATTTAAAACAAGACGGGCTACGGGGCAACTAGTCCCTGCCCCAGCCCGCAGCGTAAGGGCCAGAATTGGTCTCTATATCTTTGGCAACGCCAAGCTTCTATCAGATAAGAGAGCTTCTGTCACATAAGAGTTCGTTATGGAGAGACTGGGAAATGGAATTAGATTATGCTGCCCAAGACACCCAGATGCGCAAGTTGTTGCTCAGAGGAGCCAGGATTTCAGAAAGTACAGTGAAGGACGCAATGGCAGATCTTACCTATATGCGCAAGTTGTTGCTCAGAGGAGCCACAGTAGCGAGTGCTTTCCCTGTGAAGAATGCAGGCTTACGAACAATGTTCGTAACAATCAGTCTGGGAAATGGAATTAGATTATGCTGCCAAAGACACCCAGATGCGCAAGTTGTTGCTCAGAGGAGCCAGGATTTCAGAAAGTACAGTGAAGGACGTAATGGCAGCTTTTGCACCAAGAGATGTAGGGAAAAGCTCATCTGTGGACATTCTTGCCCCAGAAAATGCCACTATGGGGGTCATGAAAACTGCAAGGCTAAATGCTTGAAGAAGATTGAATGGTGTGGGCATTCCTGCAAGAAAACATGCCATGCCAGTTTCTACAATAGCGAGTCCTTTCCCTGTGAAGAATGCAGGCTTACGAACAGTGTTCGTAACAATCAGTCTGGGAAATGGAATTAGATTATGCTGCCCAAGACACCCAGATGCGTAAGTTGTTTCTCAGAGGAGCCAGGATTTCAGAAAGTACAGTGAAGGACGCAATGGCAGCTTTTACACCAAGAGATGCAGGGAAAGGCTCATCTGTGGACATTCTTGCCCTAGAAAATGCCACTATGGGGGTCATGAAAACTGCAGGGCTAAATGCTTGAAGAAGATTGAATGGTGTGGGCATTCTTGCAAGAAAACATGCCATGCCAGTTTCTACAGTAGCGAGTACTTTCCCTGTGAAGAATGCAAGCTTACGAACAGTGTTCGTAACAATACTCTCAAATATTTGCTGACAGGATGATCTTAGGTGATCAGTTTTGAAGTCCATCCATGGTGCCTTTAGGCGGGCTTCTCAGATGGGTATAAATTAGGTTCGTAACAATACTCTGGAATATTTGCTGACAAGATGATCTTAGGTGATCAGTTTTGAGTCCATCCACGGTGCCCTTAGTCCGGTCAGCGTAAAGCAAGTTGTTTAAGCATACCCAGATGTACCAGTACCAGCGACAGCATAAGAAACGGGAGAAGCAAAG
>APFE031191780.1:203110-218147 GCA_000404065.3 Pinus taeda
TTAAGGAAACTGAAAATGCTGAGAAAGACAATGGTGGGGGTCCATGTGGACTTGGCAGGTGGCCACCAATATCCACCTGGATCATTATCATTATAGAAAGTCTCATTGAGTTATGGACAGTAGTCTGGAGGCTGACCTAGAATTTAGGCTCAAAATCTCGGACCACGCCCTCTGAACTAAGGAATTTGGGTCATAACTACACTCTGCTAGGCTTGTGCATGTGGTTGGAGACCCTCAACTGCATGGAGGCCTTGGCATGCATGTGGTTGGGATCCCAAGTCACTGAAAAGGCATTCCAACTCAGGCTTTGGGCACTGGGAGTGGTTGTTTAGCTCTCGAGTGTATTGTCACTCTTGAGGACGGTTAGTAAGGTTCCATTTTGTTGATTCCACTTCCTTAACTGTACTTAGGAGGTTGAGTCGTGTCATAGTAGCCCTCATCTCATGTTTACCCTAGAAGGATGGTGAAAGTGGGCACATCTGGGAGGGGTGGGTTACAGATTGGTATCATAGCTTCCCAATTCAAACACTTGGACTGGATGGGCTAGATGAATGTTGTTATGCATGCATTGTCATGGTTAAGGTTTTCATGCATGAGGTCATTGTATTAAATTTGTGTCATCGTGATGTTATTGATATGTTATGATGCTGATATGTTGGCCGAGATGAAGCAGGAGATGTAAATCATCAAATCGAGGTTGCAGCACTAGACCTCGGGGTAAGAAGTAGATTGTCATACAGGTTTGTATATTGGTTAATGGTTGTTATATGCATTATGGTTATATACATGTCAGTCATCTTATTGTTGTTATGGTTATATGCAGGATAGATGTTGGTTGATTAGTGTGGTCATATGTACGTGTCAGATAGTCATGAATGGTAGTAACTTGTTGTTATATGCATTTTGGTCATATGCATGATGATTATGGTTATTACATTTAAGTTCTTGATCTTACATGTATCGTGTTAATATGGATTGGCCTATGCAAATGGTTGTGGTTATGATATTCAAGTATGAGTCTATATACTTGTGATATTGTGTCATACTTTTCTGGACTGATTTGTGCATATGTGATAGCCTCCCCTGAGATACATTGAGGTATGAGTTTGATTATGTCATCTATTTGGTTTATCTAACATGGTATGTTTACAGGGTGTTTGAATGTTTGATTAATTGCATGATATGGGTATGTGTTTATAAGATTGCATGAAGAAATGTTATCGTTTTAAAATGGTTGTACTAACACAATATGTGTTGAGACAGTTGATATGAACTTGAGTGCAAGAGGGTGCTAGTTGTAGTATTATGACTAATGATTGTGAGTTGATTGTTGATTATGACATGGTTTCTAGTCTTAGTAAAGGCTAATTTCAAATTAATAGATATGATATCTTGATTTTTGGAACATGTGACTAACATGTGTGAACAATTGTAGGGAAACATGCTTAGTATTAGCATGACAAGATAAAAATTGATTTTTGTGTATATAAATAATAGTTGGGTGATGTGATACCACATAATAAGACTCAATTGCAGCAAGGAAAAGGGTAAAAGAAAGGAATTGAGTGATAATTCCTTTGGCTATGTTTGGAAATTGCAAATTCCAAACGAATGAGTACTTTGCATGAATACAGGAAGTATTCTTAACCTTGATTTTGACTGACATTATGTGGATGTGTGTTATATTCATGAACGTGTATTTGACATGTATAACAGTTGTTTCCAGTTATGGCTAGATTCGTCAAGGATTTTGAGTCTCTTGAGAGATGATATATGTACGTGTTCAGTTACAGGTCAGGATGTTGGGTATGACAAGGTAAGGTAATTGGTATATTGTATATTTTTTTATGTGTTATGATAGTATGATGCAGGGGATTGTATGGCAAAAGATACTTTCGTGAAATCGTAAAGAATTCTCAGGTTGAGCTTTCCCTTGGAAGCATTGAGAACCCATGGGGATTGAGTCATGGTGTATGTTGAAATTTTTGTGTTTTTGGTGCCTTGTGATTTGTTTATGCTTGATTTATAGTTTTTTTTATGTTTGGTGCATGGCATGCCACTTTGTTTGTGGTGTCACATTGATATTGGCTTCTCATGGTTTTCATCTTGTTTGCTTCTTGTTGTTGCCTTTTATGTTTTAAGAGCCTTAGGAATTGGTTTCGGAAAAAGGAAAGTTAATGGAGCTTGGGGAGATTTGAATGAAACATAACAGGTAATATGAGATTCGGATGAATCTCGGTGCATGAGTAAATGGAATTTGAAGGCAAGAATATGAAAGCCAATTGGATTGGTTGGCTCCATTGGGATAAATGGGCGATGGCAGGACAATCGTGAGAAAGATAACAGGAAAGGTAAAGTAAATGGATCTAAGGCATCAGATGCCTTAGCTATGTTGGGAACTGTTGTTCTTAATATTGTGCATGTTGTGCATGGACAAAGGGAGTTCTATTAACCTTAACCTTATGATATCTAGTAATTATATTGTAATCATAATTATGCTAATGTTTATATATGTATGTATGCCATTGTTTGATAGGCTCGTCAGGGATCGTGATTGTTTTATATTAATGTTATATGTATATATGTATGTCATTGTCTGACAGGGTTTTCAAGGATCATTTTTGTGGAGGAATAATTTCTTATGCAGGTGAATGGCACAAATAGGTTCCTAGTCTTATGAGGAATCAAGTGGGAAGAGTAGCCCTGGCAGAACTATGAGGTTATTATCATGTGGGTATGATTTGATATTATGTGCTTAGACTATGCCTATATTTATGTTATGGATAGGTTATGCTAATGGATACATCAGTAGAATGAAAGCAGTTGGATCTGTGACATGCCGGGACAAGCATGGATAGTGGAAAGACACGAGAAGCAAGGTTTCATGGTAGAGATAGTATGGTCTTCGGGTGTATATATGGTGTTATGTGCATGTATATGTGGTGTTGTGTACAGGTCGTGTTGTGTACATGTGATGTTGTATACATGTTGTACATGTGGTCTTGTTGTATGTGTGGTATTGTGTGCATATCGTGCATGTTGTGTTGTGTAAATGTGGTATTGTGTTGCAGGTATTGTGTAGTCGTTGTGTCACGACATGTGTATTCGTTTTATTATACAGTGTGTACGTATATGTATTGTTTTGTACACTGAGTGTAAGTGTATGTGTTGTGTTTTACATTGTTTATGTGTATGTGTTGTACAATATGATGGGACAGGTAGGTATGGGACTATCTGGGCCATTATTGTTTCTATTGAGGGTTGAGGCAGTTTATTCTTTGGATGCCCTTGTTGTTTCTATTGAGGGTTGAGGTGGTTTAGTCTATGGATGCCCTTTTTGCTGATATTGAGGGTTGAGGCGGTTTACTCTCTAGGTGCCCTTGTTGATATTGAGGGTTGAGGAAGTTTAGTCTCTGGATTCCCTTATTGTTGATATTGAGGGAGGAGGCGGTTTAGTCTCTGGATTTCCTTCTTGCTTGAAGAGAAGAGAAGGCATTAGGTTCTTGTCATGTTTGGAAAACCAAACTAGTGTGTATACATGGTCAAAGAGAAGAGAAGGCACTGGTTGCTTATTGGGTTTTGCAACTAATTCAGTGTATGTATGGAAAGAACAAATGAAGAAGAAAAATAACCATTTGAAAGATAAGTATCAGCATTTTATTTCAGTTTTTAATTATGCATGTGACCTATGATTTTGATTTATGATGGTTTCATGTGATATATGATTCTAATTTATGATAGTTGCATGTGATCTATGATTTTGATTTATGATGGTTGCATTTTGAGTTAACCGGATGTGATATTTTATACATGATGATTTGATCAAAGAGCTAGTTTGACTTGTTGTGACAAGAAGTAAAAAGAATTGCAATTTTACATTATTTACGGGCCATTAGTGAGGTAAGATTTGAATTCATTTCAATTCCTTTAGTATAATGGAAATTATTTGATTGGTACAGGAAAGTAGGGAAATGCCTGGTTTGGGTGGTTGAAAATAACTACAAGAATTAGCAACAAAAATAAAAGGAATTGGAAGAGGTAGTAAGAATTTCAGGAGCAAGGCCATTGTGGGACACTGGTAGCCAATAATGTCCATTGGTTGACATGAGAACATTATAATTGGTATGATGGTTTTGAGGTAGGGATATGCCTTAGTTTTTGGACCTTTCGATGCGAGGAAACCTTGCCAAGAGATGGATTGTCCAAGAAGGGGATGTCGGGGAACTTGGAAGGTGAGTGACTGCAAGGAAGGGGGTGACCATATTTCCCAAGGGATTGTGTAGAATCAAAGGGAAGGTTGGAGGATACATTGATGTTGGTCATTAGCATTTCCATATGGAATCAGAAGCACATTTGGAGTGCGCCTTGGAATAATGAGATCATAACTATTCATTGAGAGAACAAGTAGAGCGAGGATTGTAGTGTTGGACATTGGATGCAACTTTGACTTTGGCAGTGGATTCTAGACTTCCTGGAAAGGAGGTGAATCCTAGTACTACTTTTGAGGGTGGAGGTGTGAGCCTCTGGATTACCATGTTGTTTGATGTGGGCATCGTATCCTTTTATTTGTTGGTTAAAGCAAATGTGCATATGTATATATGTGTATTTTATTATGAATATTGTATCGAGTTGGATTTATAGAGCTCCATTAATAGTATGTGTGTTTGCTGGTAGAAGCAAATGTGCATGAGTATATGTGGTTTTTAATGTAAATATCATAATGGGTTGTGCTATAAAGCTCCAGTAAATGGTATGTTTGTCATGTTTTCAGTAGTGGACATTGTAAATGTTGCAACGAGATGTGTTATAAATCTCCATAGGTAGTATGTTTTGGTTTCAGTGGTTTGTTGGTCATAGGTGTCATAGAGCACCAAGGATGGTGTTCTGCCAAGAGGGAGGGTTTTGTAACAACCCCAGGTTAAAAGTTCATGAAATAAATGATAATAAAGGTAAAATAAGACCAAGGTCATGGGATACATATTCCAAGCTAAATGTTGGGCAAAACGTCCTAGTGGGTGTCATTTCGGTTTATTATGGATAAGGAAATTGGCAAAGGCAAAGAGGCATTAATTGGAATTTATTTATGAAAATAAAGGAAAATAGGAGAATAGGGAGATGAAGGGTCACAAATTTTCACGAGAGGGAAATTGAAGGAAAAATAATGTAAATTGGAGAAAATAGAGGCTGCAATGATAAAAATGTTTCTGAGGATCAGTTCATAGATTTTTTTAGTTTAACATTTTTTTCAGTTGTGTTTTGGAGCTCTCTCTATTCTCTCATACTATTGCACACTTAGAGCATTCTTGAATCACTCTAGCATCGGAGTGAAGAAGGAAAAGGAAGCAAAAGAAAGAAAATTAAAGCAAAGGACAAGGAAGGAAAAGTTGGATCAAGTAGCTTCAACATGAATACTTGCAAGTAACAGTTGCATGTGTGATTTCCTAGAAGCTTTTTGAATGTATGGTACATACATGTGTGTATTTAGTTCTCTTATTGTCATGGGCATGGGTTTTTCTAGGCATGACAGTGGTATCAACCTTCCCTTTCCATTTCCAGATAGCCATGGTGTGATGGGGTTCTTTTATTTGGTTGAGCTTTGGATTGCCAGATGGTTTTGAAACTAGGTGAGGTGGTCTCAAGAAAATTCCCATAGGGCCTAGGAATCCCTTGACCAGTTTTGGTGAGGTTGCGGTAAAGTCTGAGGATGGAGATAGGAGAATTCCTCAAGGTATTAATGAATAAATTCGAAGGCATCCAAGCTTATTTTTGGCATTGTAATTCCTTGACTGGTTTTGGCGGGATTGTGGTAAATCCTTAGAGTGGAGGTGGTTTAATCTCCGAAAATCCCTGGTTGTTTATGTTTTGGTCTACTTATATGATCTCTTGACCAATTTTGGCGAGATAGCGGGAGTGTGGTTCAGGTAAATTCTAAGTGCGGATACAAACAATTACTTTAGCCTGAGAGAGTGGGTCTAGCCACAAACAAACAATCTATGGAAGATCCCCTTAAGCTAGAATCAAATAAGAGGGCCTACCTCTTAGTACGTTATTCTACTTGGTGACGATCTTGCTTCCTTGCTCCAACTATCTTCCATTTTCTTCCTTCGAACACCTGAAACAAGTAAACAACAACAAACAAAAAACGTGATAACATACAAATTGCATTCAGCCTACTTAACAGGTCAAGAAACATTAAGCCATAAATATGTGAGATGACATTTTATGTAGGAAATCAATCGATAGTTGCATATATATTAGTTCAAGAAGAGATTACAACCAATGTCTTGATGTTGTTGTTCTCCTCCGACATATCTAGGTTCCCACACACTTATGTCAGCATCTCATGGATAACCTCAACAATGGTAGTCTCAAGGCTCTCCCCTTCAGTCTTCCCACCAAACCAAACTCACAATTCTCCCTTAAACACAAACTAGAAAGCTACAAACTATGGGTAGCTTGCTGACTGCTCCAAAATCAAAACTTCAACCAAAACTTAATTAGGACTAAAAGATAACTTGTGCTTGGGAAGAAGAGAGGTTTATATAGCTTGGATGGAGGGGATATGGTTCCTCTTCTCATGGGAGAAGGCCTTATCTCTTGGATTAGTTCCATTCTAATAGGGGAAAAGAACCCAAATTGACCTCCTCGACTCCATCCGGCCTAACCATTTACCAGACTTATGTTACGAAGCTTCTAGAGCTGGAACCTTCAGCTCCAAATTTAAAAAACTTTCCAAAAGAGGATCGACGTGACTGAGAAAGGGCTCAGTCGATCCAATCGACGCTAGGGACAGTTGTAATCCCTGCATATCGACGCGAGGAGGTCACAGGTCATTAGCATCGGTCTTGTAAACTAGGATAAACAGAATATTTGTGGGAAATGATGCGAAAGGGAATTGTTTTGCTCATGAAGAGGGACACAATGGGAGTTACTTCATGATAGGAAAGCATGTCGAGTACACTGTAGAGGTCCTCCAGGATCGTAGATGGGGAGTACAGGGACAGTGACAAAATGTTTTGTATGCCCCCTAAAGCGTGAAGGTCAAGCTAGAGTGAGGGGTGAAATGCTTTATAAGTGGAAGCGGGCAACCAGAGTCCGTCATCGAAAAACCTGCAAGAAAGCATAGATATATATACATCACTGAAAACTCTGAATAATAATACATGAATTGTGGTATGGACGCAGCCATACAGAGAAGGATCATGTAAATGGATCTAAGGCATGGGCATAGCCATCCAGTGGAAAGGATCATAACAAAACCAAGGTATGGTCGCAGCCACCCAATAATGAGAAGGATCACATATAACAACTCATGTTATGGTCGCAACCATCCATCTGAAAGAGACATGTATATCAACATGACCATGTCACATCGCCTTGTAACCTGGACTTGTGTAATCTTATCCCAGGTTCTTGCGCTCCAAACGACCCGATCAATGTACAAATCCTAACATGCGAATGAATGTGTTGAAGTTGAACATGCTAGGAAGTCGCTTGATTACCAGTCAATGATGTGAACCATTAAAAAGCACGAGAGAAACCACCAATAATTACAATGGCTCTCAAGGTACTGGCAGCACAATTCACGGAATGTGAAACTGATGTTGAACACCCGTGAAATCACCCGATCGAAAGCTTCCTGGATGATGAGCTAAAGTCGACAGGAAATGACCATATCGAAGGAGGGCCATGATGTATCCCACATCATCTACATGAGACAAAGGGATGTGAATGATTTCAGAGGATATAGAGAATCGGGAGTAAGTGTAACTGCAGAAGGATTAACTCTTGAACATATCGGCAACATGATTTCGGAGTTTGGCAATTGTTGGATTCATAGGATTGGTGGTCATGATGACGTGGTAGAGATCAAATTGAAGGAAAAAATGGGCAGCCCAGCCCAGGAGGGTCAAATGAAAAGGAGGATATCCCAACCCGACATGAAGCAGAAAGTGTCATGTTTAAGAGCGAGCTGCCGACATGACTGATAGAATTTCCAAATTTTTCCCCAACATTTCTGGTAGGTACCCCAGTTATTTTTTATCGCAAGCTTGAAGGGGATAGCATGTGCTCACACTACAAGTTCATCCTTCGGACGAATCTAACCTAATAAGTTTAACGAGCCCTAGGAAGGAGAAGCTCACGGTCGTCATGGCGATGAATCCAATGTTGTTTAATGTTTTAATGAGTTCGACAAAGGGATAACTCAATATCTTTTTCATGTTTAGAGAGTTTGAAAAAGACATAGAAAATAAATCTCCACATGATCCTTTTTTGTACATTTGTGTCTCTCAAGCCCGAAAAGGTAGAAAACGATACTTGAGAGAACTGCTTGACCATTTCATTCAAGGAGTACATTTTTCGTAAATAGTGCATCCCAACCCGAAAAAGGGGTAAATGTATACTAGGATCACAACCTTTCGCAACCTTTAATGAGTTCAAAATGACAAGAGCTCGGCAATATTTTCGTGTTTAAAGAGTCGGAAAAGAGCTGAAAGTATACCCCCCATTTTTATTCTCTTTAACGAGTCAAAAAAGGGAAAATACTCGGAAATCTTTTCATATTTTATGAGTCATAAAAGAGCTTAAATGTGACTCATCCTAGAGGAACAGGTGGTATAAAGGGTAGCAACTGGTTTTGGTAATGGAGGAACTGCTGAAAACATGTAATGGTCAAGGGGTTGGCTAATAAAACCACTCATTATTGTGGTTCCTCAGGAAAGGAAAAAAACAACCAAGTGAAATCATATGATCAGCCAAAGAGATGGTGGCGATGGAATAAAACAACCAAGGCTCATCTACGAGAAATTGACTGATAAAAACGGCAATCACGAGATGTCAATTAGGCATGGGTTCATTTTTACACAAGCTTGAACCGTGGAGAACTCTACTTGGATTTAGTTTCATTTTTACACAAGCTTGAAACGAAAAACTATGCTTTCTATAAGTTTGCATGCCCCCATCATAATGACTCAATTAGAGGTACATTCCCCCCAAGCTTCATTTCATTCAACAAGGTGGATGGAATTAAGGTTCACTTTTGAGATCCAGGAAAGACTCGACTGAGATTACGAGATCTTAATCAAAGACTCGATTTGGAAAAGGGAGTTTTTTCATTTTTTAACGAGGTTGACATAGTAAAAGAACTATCCTCAGACATTTGTTTCATTTTTTAACGAGGTTGATACAAGAATAAACTATCCTCAGTCTCCTTGATTCATTTTTTAATGAGCTTGACATAAGACAAGCAACTATGCTCACATTCCTTGTTTCATTTTTTAACGAGGTTGACACAAGACCAGGAACTATCCTCACAACGTCTGTTCATGACCCATAAGAGAACATGGCTCCCAAGATGTCTTCACTAGATGGAAGAACCACTCTCTGGGACAAATACATGTCATTTGGTACCAAAGACATATCAGATTCCAAAACCCCCTCTACATAATGTACAATACCATATGTGTAATCATTAGCAAACACGGAGATGGAACAAGTAGCCACATAATTGACCTATGCCAGGGAAGGTATTTCTTGCAAACAAGAGCCGATAGGGGATGATGGTTGCAAAGGAGGCGCTTGGTGACCAATGAACGAAAATTGATCAATGGTCACTATTCTCCCTTCATGCAGAAAACAAACCACATGAAAAAGCAAAGAAACAAAAGCTCCCATGATATAAACATAGTCACATCCAAGGAGAAGATTGAAATCTAACGGACCTTGGACTACCATCACATCTATATAGATGGTATTTCCTCCCAAAGTAATAGGGAACTTCAGAAGGACCCCTAAGGGTTGACTGGTTCCTCTGTTGAAAGCCAATAGATTATGAGTGACAGGCACAAGTTTTGGGGAACCCGAAGCTTGCCAAGTAGTAGAAGACATGATGCTGACAGATGCACCTTCATCCAATATAGTTCCATGTACTACCATATTATAAGCTTTTACTGTAATATGGAAAGGCACATAAGATGGGAGGCAGAATGCAGTCAATTGAATCCAATCAAAATAAACGATAGAACTACTTGGTGGGGGTATCATATGATTTCCCCCATGCTCTGTAGGAGAAAGAGAAGGACTCTCTTGAACGACTGGGATGGGAGGGTCACTCTACGATTCATGAGAATTTGAGGAGACGAGAAGAACATGAGCGGTATAATTACTACTCTCGTCGGGAACAGTGTGAACAACTAAAGGCGGAGCCAAGTCGACACTTTTTCGACCAATGGTCAGTCGAGAACAAACACAAGAGAGTCATGCTCAGGAAGAGCATGATGGATAAGAGATGAATCCAAGTCAATCTCTTTACCAACTAGGAGAGGGTTAGAAGAAAGCATCTGAGAACGAATAGGAAGTTGGGGTTGAGGAGCTGCAAGGTTTTCCAAACCTTTGGAAGCTTTATCCATAAGAGGAAAAAGGTGAAGACGATGCTCTCCTTCACATAACCTACAGGGGAATCTAATCTTCCCTTTCTTCTTACCATCACTAATCGAGGGTGCAACATCGACATGATCTCTAGAGGTCGATGGGGATGTTCGATCCAAATTTTGAGACCATGCCTCTAAGACTCTGGGAATGCCAGGACAGTATCGAAGGAGATTTTCACCCTTACACAGCTTGCAAGGGAATCTGACCTTCCATGGAGGATCAGAAGATTTTTCGATGGGAGGTGCATTTAGAGTAACAACTGCATGGTTGGCCTCTCGCTTATCTATTTTCTTCTTTTTCATCTTCTTCTTCTTCTTCTTAACCTCTTGGTTACTAGATTTCAAACTTTCACCAAGCGAAGTAGAAGAGGAGGGTGAAGAAATAGGGGAAGAAAGTGAGAGTTCAACCTTAGAATCAACATGATGTGGTTCAAATTAAGGAGATGGTTGGGCAAGGGTCAGGACACTCGGGACCACCAAGGTCGAAAATAACTAGATAGGTAAACCAATGGTTAACCTAGGGAGGGACAACGTTGCCATATAAGAAGCACCAGCATTTCCAAAAGAAGGAAAAGGACCAGGATTCCCATCTGAGGGGAATCCTTGACTGGTAGACTCTGGGAATGTTTCCATTGGAATCGACCCTAAAGAATCACTAAGGAAGATAAATTTAACCAGGAATATTTCGTGGGTTTTTAATTTTTAGACACTGAAACAAAAATTTGCCTTTTCATATTTTAAGAGTCGAGAAAAGGGCGAAAGGTGACTCTAGTCGCCTTCAGAGTTAACAAGCTTGAAAGTACAAGTGCTTGATGATCTTTTAAATTTAAAGAGTCAAAAGACCAAAATGACTGCTCTATATGATCTAGGCAAAAGGATTACCAGGTAATCGTGAACTGCAAAATACCTCCTTGCAAACCGAGAAGTATGAGCAGGCAATCTCCTTGAATGTTGTGTTCATGTATCACGTTTACAAGGTAGCAGGCTGGACTTCCTATGGATAAAGGATTGCAACCTAGTGGGGTCTCCCTTTATATACATGATGGTACAAGGAGCACAAGTCCGTACTAGCGTTGTCTAGTGCCGAAGTGAACTACAGTTGCTAGGTTCTAAGACGTCGGAACGCATCTCTAACCTACACCTCTAAATGTAAGCGTTAAGTTTCAATGCTTCCTTAGGTTAATTCGAAAGATTTTAATGGTTGATCTTGATTTAGGTTTCAATTACAAGGCCCTACTGATGTCATCTGAAAAAACTCCTACATGCAGCTATATGAGAAAAGATATCTTTGCCTTCAATGAAATTTAACACTAATTGAGAGATAGGGAACACAAAATCAATGCAACAACCAAAGAATGAAATATTTCACTAATATATATCCTAAATTCACTCAATCTTCCCTTAACAACAAAATAAGTTCCATTTCATTTCCATGCCTATGATGATGCAACTCTAGCTTCTCAGTAACGTTACTAATGCAATATTTTCGCTTAAGTAAACTAGAATGATGTTCTTCTTTTCATAAAATGCAAAATGAATCTTTCACATAAAGAACTTTAATAAAAAAATTCACAATTCTGAAAAAACAAGAATTGATCAAATCCAAAGCATGATAAATGAAACTAAATGCAACTTTTTCCCTGAATCGAACAAACCAAACACATAAATACTTCAATTGACAAACCAAGAAATGTAATCTATGCTTGGAACAAGAAAAGAGACACTCAAAATAAGAGAACAAACAAGACTATTTCACTCATTCAATTGAAAATGAAGCAATGAAGATGTTGCGACTGAAAGATGGATTAAATGAAGCAGCAAATCAGAAACTTGACACAATGAGTAAACAAACAAATGAATGGTAATTGACCTAGATGCCCTAGGGTCATAGAAACCATCCAAAAAACTCACAAAATCAATCAATGAAACTTCAAGCCAATCAATCAATCAAAACCAAAAAACAAAGCATCCTAGTCACTTCTGGGCAGAAGAAGAGAGTCTGAGGGTCAAGACACACTAGCACTAGAATGGGAGAAATTCTGATTTTTTCTTAACTCAGAGACCGGCATGACTGCCTAACTGACAACTAGCGTCGATCGGCACAACTAGCCAAACTACAAATAGTGCTAATGGGTTGATCGGCGTGATTGTCCAGGCTACAAGTAGCCCTGATTGAGGGATTCAAAGAAAAAATAAAAAAGACCTTCAGACAGGGCCAAACTTAACACATCATAGAGTGGGCTAAACCAAACAAGCACACAAACCAAGCTAATTTAGCTTTCCAGTCAAGGAGAACACAATCAAAACAAGTTGAGAGACAAAAATCAGAAGGGCGAGACACACTTGCTATGATCTAGGGTAAACCCTGATCTTCACTTACAGGAATCAGCACGACTGCCTAACTGACAACACGCGCCAAAAGGGGGTCGATGTGACTACTTTTGAGAAACTCGTGCTGATCGATGCAATTGTCAGAGAAATAAATGTGCTAACCGCGGATTCAAGGAAAAAAATAAAAAAATTCAAAGGCTAAGACCAGACTTGCCACTGTAAATTTCAAGCTCTGAGTAGTAAACCAGGCAAAGCAAATAAAATGACAATCAATCAAACAGAAGGATTGGCTCCCCAGTGGAGTCGCCAATTTGTGGTGCAGGTAAATTCTAAGTGCGGACACAAACAATTCCTCTAGGTCGAGAGAGTGGGTCTAATCATAAACAAACAATCTATGGAAGATCTCCTTAAACTAGAATCAAATAAGAGTGCGTACCTCTTAGTACGCTATTCCGCTTGGTGATGATCTTGCTTCCTCACTCCAGCTATCTTTCGTTTTCTTCCTTTGAACACCTGAAACAAGTAAACAATGGCAAACAACAAATGTGATAACATACAAATTGCATTCAACCTACTTAACAGGTCAAGAAAAATTAAACCATAAATATGTGAGATGACATTTCATATAGGAAATCAATTGATAGTTGCATCTATAGTAGTTCAAGAAGAAATTACAACCAATGCCTTGACGTTGTTGTTCTCCTCCGACATATCCGGGTTCCCACATACTTCTATTAGCATCTCATGGATAGCCTCAACAATGGTAGTATCATGGCTCTTCCCTTTAGTCTTCACACCAAACCAAACTCACAATTCTCCCTTAAACACAAACTAGAAAGCTACAAACTATGGGTAGCTTTCTGACTACTCCAAAATCAAAACTTTAGCCAGAACTTAATTAGGACTAAAAGCTAACTTGTGCTTGGAAAAAAAGAGAGGTTTATATAGCTTGGATGGAGGGGATATGGTTCCTCTTCTCATGGGATAAGGCCTTATCTCTTGGATTAGTTCCATCCTAATAGGGAAAAGGAGCCCAAATTGACCTCCTCGACTCCATCCGGCCTAACCATTTACCAGACTTCCATTACGAAGCTTCTATAGCTAGAAGATTTGGCTCCAAATTTAAAAAAATTTCAAAAATAGGATCGGCGTGACCGTGAAAGGGCTCAGTCGATCCGATGGGTGCTAGGGACAGTTGTAATCCCTGCATATCGACGCGAGGAGGACACGGGTCAATAGCGTCGGTCTTGTAAACTGGGATAAACAGAAGATTTGTGGGAAATTATGCAAAAGGGAATTGTTCTACTCATGAAGAGGGACACAATGGGAGTTACTTCATGATAGGAAAGCATGTCGGATACACTATAGAGGTCCTCCAGGATTATAGATAGGAATTACAGGGACAGTGACAAAATGTTGTGTAACAGGGAACATGAGAGTGAAGGTGGTTTAATATTTGGGAAGCCCTAGTATTTTATGTCTTGAGTTCCACATTCATGCTTGGAATATTTCACGAGGGTAATTGGTTGAAAGAAATACTTGGTTCATCTCAATTTATGGTCGAGTGGTATGTGGAAGTCCCTGACCTAGTTGGATTTTTCATATGTTAATAAGGGCTCTTTTCTTATTGTATTCTATGAGTACTTGTACTTGTTATTATGTGGCTTTGATGGTTGTTCTATCATGGCTATTATTATGGTTATATGTCAGTTATAATCATGATTCCATAACAAGTTTTAGCTATGGCTCTTGATATGTTTTGATTAGTCAATGAATGGTTAATGAATACATGGGCTAAGAAATGTTATTGCATCCATTATGAGAGGGAATTATACCTTCTTAGTGATTCTCAGATAAGTATCAGACCCCTATGTTCATATATGCATTCATGACCTGTAGATTACATGTTCACAATATGTTTGATGAAATGATTGTCATGGTTAGGCCTGGTTAGGTCAATTATTGAATAAAGTTTGGTATGGATCATTTTTTCCTTATGTTATTTATCATTCTAGAAAGTCTCGTTGAGTTTTGGGTAGTGGTCTGGAGGCTAACATGGAATTTAAGCTCAAAATATGGGACCACACCCTCTGAACTAAGGACTTTGGGTCATATCCACACCCTCTAGGCTTGTATGTTATGAAACCAGCTCAAAAAAGATAGAAAAGATAGATCAACGCCTTAGAATTCAGCCTCTTCGAGGGGGCAACCTCCTTTACATTACATAAATGAACAATTATTGGATGATACAAATGAAAAGACCTCCTTTCTATATA